>APFE030526444.1:5609-26483 GCA_000404065.3 Pinus taeda
AAAAAAAGAAAAAACAAGTTGATCTCTGAAAATGTTGTAGGTTGCAGGAACACAGTGCACCAAACGAGGGCTCTCAATTCAAGGACAAGGGTCCCTATCAAGCTACGAGACAACCTCACATGCACACCCACCATGAAACTCATTTTTTTCCAAAGTTTGGACACAATCGGGTCATGGTTCAGCCTTCTACGGGAAGCTACAGGACTTTCTACAGGAAGTTCTGTATTTCTACAGGAAACATCCTGTAGAGCTTTTGGACAGGACAGAATCAATTGCAGTGAAGGATTTGGAGCTTGAAGTCAGCTGAGGAGGCATGAAACCACCCTTTTCTTCCATCCTCCACTCGTTTCACCTCCTTTCACCGCCATCACTCTAATCTGAGCAAGCATACCTGCACATGCAACCAGAACTCTGTTTTTCAAATAAGGAAAGTTGTTTTTTTTTCAATCTCAAAAATAAGGTCTTCTGAGGCTCGAGCACTTACATGTCTAGATGACCTCAAGACCCTTCACCTGTGAAACGTGACTCGAATTATGTCAGCATGCACCCCAGGAGGAGAAACGGCTACAGGATGTCCTACAAGAATCCTGTAGCAGTTGATCTAGCTGGAGTACCGACCATGAAGACACCAGCAGCTCGCAAAACCGGTGCATGCCATATTCGCCACCAGAGAAACGGGTCTCCAAGACTCACAACCAGCAGCAGCCAATGAAGAGGAGCTCCAGCACTTGAGCATGATGCAGTAGCACGCAGATCCAGCATCCCTCGTCCTGAAACCTGAAAAAGCCACGTCCACGGCCGCACAGGTAAGTGCTTAACCTTATTTCATCAAATTGCATAAGCTATACTCTGAATATGCAAGACTGTGAGAATGGATGGATTGAACAAGGCTGGTTTCCATTTAATTGGCCACCACAGCCAGTCAAGAGGCCTCGTAGGATCCGAACTGGATTGGTTATGCCGAAAGGTTGGATAATTGGCACATGGGAAGTGTCCAGTCGGGGAGAAGCGGAGGTATGACAAGAATGGCAGTGGTAAATGCAGAGGAAAGAATTTGGCGGTCAGGGGCACGCTGGGGGATGATTGCAATGACGTCGGCCAACGGATCAGCCGGGACAGCTCACCCCCGCGCCATGAATTCGGTAGTAGTTCGAAATCGGTCGGTTGATACTTATGATGCACTGCAGTCATTTATGATCACAACCGTTTTCCAACCGAATGTGCGTCCTCCTCCTCTACAAGTGGTTAGCCCGAGTTTTCGACCTGTTCAAACATCCTGCTACTGCTCAGACTAGTCCTGCGCTACCTTAACCTCCTCCAGAAGCCGAGAACAATTTCTACAGGAAGCTGCGCTACAGGAAACACGACATCCGAAGCAGCACAGACTGTTCACGTCGAGGGTGGTGAATTTCAGTGAGGTAGGCAGAATTCAACTTCCCCATGCAAAAAAAATTCCAAAGGTGGTGAATTCGACGTAGTGAGGGGGGTAGATAAATGTGAATGCAATTTTGTCTGAAGTTTTTTTATATGTCGCTGCCGAAATTGTCTTAGTGATCTGCATGCGAAATTTCCTCCACGCGTGAATGAAAATCCCCTCCTGTAGAAAGTGATACACTGTCGAAACACTGTTAAAATTGTAAATTTTATGCGACTGTGTGTATAATGGAGATGTAGCTCTGCGTTCCGTGTGAAAAAACCCGAAGTTCTCCTTCTGTATATGTGAGCAGGCAAGTTTAGCACAGGGTATTTGACCAAAGATATCTTTTTTACGCTCTGAGGAGGAAATCCACCCAAAATTCCCAGTCTGCGTGAAAACGCGAGCAAACACAAAGTTTTACCATGCTGGAAGGGTTCATTCGAAAAGAACCTTCGGACTCCAAGAAATTACGGGAAACCCCTGAGGTGGTGGACTTGTTTTCCCGTGCACACTGGATGTCATTTTGTGACAAACTCCAAGGTCACGACGATGAAATTGCAGAATAATTCCTTCGGTCCCTAAAGCCGAAGTCAAAGACATTGGTCGTTGTCAACTTCAGAGGACTGACCCTCAGACTCACCTCACAGCTCATTAGCAGGGTATCTGATCTTCCAATGGGGGTGCCCTGGGATAAGGAGGAGAGGAAGCTGGGTCAAAAGGCTAAAAAAGAATTCTTCTTGCCAGAAGAACAATTCTCAGAAGATAAGAATGGAGTTCGGAGGACTAGCCTACAACCGTTCTGGAGTGAAGTTAGCCTTCAAATTATGAATTATATTACGTGTGAGGGGCGATTTAGCATCGTATATGGTTATCATTTTCGGCTGCTCACAGAACTCAGACACCACATGGACCTACCCTCAGAGCAGAAATTGAGCATTCCTTATTTCCTCCTGCAGTCCATGACTGAGTCTGCCACCAAACTCAGAGAGGGGACACCAAACCAGCTATCTCATCATGGGCTTATTAAGCTCTTCGTGGAAGATGTACTCCACACTTTCACTGTCCCTCTCTCCTGGGAAATTTTTCGGAATATGTCGAAGGACGATGACATCCGAGTCTTAGCCGAGGAGCTCACTTCTTCTAGCAGTGAGCAGAAGGAGCCTACTCAGGCAGAGAAGAAAGTTGAAAAACAAGAAACCCCTGGCAAAACACTAAAGAAAGAACAAAAAGGAACACCAGCAATAGGGCAAGCTGCCAAAACAGGGGATGATAGAATTGCACCAACGCCTAGGGAGAAAAGGCTACAGAGCAGGGCAGAATGGACTGAGAAAGTCCAAGACAGTAAGGGCACCCCTAAGGCAACCTGAGCCAAGATAAAAGAAAAAGTCCCCTCGGCCAAGCAGGCTAAAACAACGCCCTTGGCTTCTACAGGAAAGCAGCAAAGTATTTCTACAAGAAAGTTGAAAATGGCTTCTACAGGAAGCCAGAAAGCAACCGCTACAGGACTTTCTACAGGAAGTCCGAAAGAAGGACAACAGAAGGAGAAGTCAGCCGAAATCCTAGCTAGGGAGGCAGCAGCTGTGCTGGCCACCCTAAGTACCTCTCCCAAGCCAAAACAAAAATGAAAGAGGGAGACTCCTTTGTATTTCAAAGCGAGAAGGAGTGTAAGGATTAAGACTGGCAGACCCCAGCCTCCATCAAAAGAACCGATCACCATCGTGGATACCCCTACCACACCAAGGGATAAATCCCCCTCCAAAGAATCCATTACTTATGAGCAGGGGAGCCCAAAAACATCCTCATGGAGGGACAGAATGGAGAAATTGAGCTCAGAAGCCTCTCTACAGGATGCTGAGGCTATTCTATAGGAAACTTTGTCTGGGCTGAAAGAAACTGAGCAGATGGAGGAGAGAGCAGCCAAGTCACTGCAGGAGGAGGAGGGAGCAGCCAAGTCACCACACGAGGAGGAGAAAGCCGATGTTATCATGGAACCAAGCCCCCAGCCCAACTTGGGCTCTTATTATAACTTTTTGGAGGCCGGCAGAATTATTCCCCAGAAGTTCACAGTGCCACTATTTCTAGCACTAGAGGAAGAATGGGTACGGACCCACACGTGGATGAAGATCGCTAAATCTAAGGGGGTAGCAGATATAGGACCTCTAAAGGAAAGGCTCAAGGAAACACAAAGGGAGTTGGCAAGAGTAAGGCATGTGGAAAGCTCCCAACAAGCCAAGTTAAGAGAAGAGAATGAGCTGCTCAGACAACACCTCCAGCTGTAGGGACAGAGGAAAGAAGAGGACACGGCAGCCAAGGATCCCTCAGCAGAGCCTCAAGGAAAAGAAGCGATGCAAGCTAATCTCCAGGAACTTAACTGGCAGCTACAGGAAAGGGGATTGCAGGTAGATATGGAGATACAATCCCTGAAGCAGCAGGTGCAAGAAAAGGAGGCACAACTGGCCTGCATGGCCAGTTGGGCAATGGAAGTACTGCAATGTAGGCAGCCGACCAAATCCTATGGCCTGTACCTAAGGGACCAATGGCTTCAGTTCCAAATCAACACGTTGGCACGGAGGGGTATCTCCCACATCCAAAACCCCCAGCAGTTCATAGATTTATGTAACACCAGTTCATCAGAAGATTAGGCCAAGCTTTCAGAGTTTTACCTCCATAATTTGGCCCTTCCAAACATCACTTCGTGGGACCCCAACATAGCAGTAGGGGACATGCAGCTGATGGAAATGACCTCATGGTTAAACCACGAAGAAAAGAGAGCAGCCGAGGTCAGGAATGTCATGGACCAGGAGTTACATGAACCACTGATGATTAGAGCAGAGCTAGGGGACCCCACAGCGTTGATATCCGCTCACCAGCACCTAGCAACCAACTCTCAGGGTTTATTAGAGTACATGGATCGTCAAGCCTAGGCCATAGCACACTTTGAGGATATGGAGCAATTATTAGGGGACAATTGTGTTCATGCTTGCACCCGTAGGTGGAACAAATTGTCCCACAGCCTCAAAATCCGAGAATATCACACTCCAACTCAGATGAAGGAGGCTTTGGCACGGGTACCTCTCTACAAGAAGTCTATGCAGAACCTCCAAGCCAATTGGATAGGCCTCAAGCTAATTCCACCCTTGCTTTTGGGATTGTTAGAGAGAGGCACAGAAGAGGAGGAGCATAAGCAGTGGGAAGAGGTGGAGAGGAAGGCCGGATTCCATGATAGTGTGGAGGACACTACTTCAGAAGCCTGGGATGTGAGAGTGGCAATTAAAGCAATGAAAGACGAGGAGCTGGACTAGTTTCTCAGAGGATGAGCAACCCTTTTAGCAGGGGGTGATGATAAGCCCCAAAATTGGTAACTTGTTGGGCTCATTTTGCCTAATTATCCTTGTTTAGTCCTTGTTCAAATCCTTCATTTTCCATAGCTTATGCATTATTTTCAGTATGTTTATGTCATTTGTACGAATAAGGGAAGTCACTCTTCCTAGGTGGCTAACACTTGCTTATTTCAGGTTTTTTGACACATATTGGAGCAAAGTTGAGCAATCATGGGCTATAAGACAGCTAAGCCTGAGGTGAGGATTCGTAGGGGGGTTGTCTATGGCATTAAATAACCCTTCCTCGGGATCTTCACCCCCAACTCCGAGCTCCAAAGACCACCAAAACCGAATCTAGAAGGAAGCCAAGCAGAATTTAGAAGGGACTCTCTAACTCACAGTTTGGATAGCCAAGTTCCACAGATTGAGGAGGCCAGCTAGGTCCCTCGTGATGTATAAATGTTGAGGCCTCAGCCTTCGTAAGGGACTTTTGAAACTATTGTGTATTTTGCACCTCAGTGTTGCCAGTCCTATGTTCTTTTGTAGCCATTTTTGGCATCACTCTTATGATTATTTTTGGATAATGAGAAGCAGTTTGATTTCCTATCAAATCTGAGTTTTACATAGGAGCCATAGCTCTCAGGGTTGGGCCCATCCTGAGAGCCTAGGGCCTGCTTTCTGTACTGTTACTTTTCCTTTACGTATCATTATTTCCCTTTATGCATTTGAACGTATTTCTGTTATGTAGATTTAGTTATGTTGCTTGAATAGATCATTGTTCATGAATGACATTGCTTCAGGTGCTTTGGTAGGATAATAACAAAAAAAACTCAAATAAAAGGGACAAACACACTCCCGTTTTTACCTCATCCTTATTGGATTAGGGGCTGGAATTGAGGAAACAGTGTTGCCTCAACAAAAACACTAGTTTGCTTGACCATGCAATCCTTAGTGTACTGTTTTCATTTGTAGAGATTAGTCATGGGTTTGGGCATCTGAAATGTTTCTTTGCATAGTTGTTGTACATGGTTTGTCTCCCAAATAAAGCTGATGTTCATTTATGTTGTTGATGGTTAGACTAGATTAGATCAAGATTTGATCATTTGGAAGACTTTGTTGATTTGATCGAAGTACACCGTGCAGGGCATCTCCTCCATTCTTTCATCCACCCAAAGCATCATCTGAGCCACCTGTTCTGTCTCCTAGCTAAGTTTCTCGTCCCCCATCTGTCTTTTTGTCCACGTAACCCTACCTTATTGCTCATCGTTGCCTTAGCCTTCTTCAAGCCAAGTCAACCTTCTACAACTCTCCCCCGCTCCATCCACCAGTCCTTAGGCCATTTTAGACCCTTTCCTACCTCCAAATCCATCCATGCACCTTCCCTCACTCATCCATCCTCTAAAAACCGATTTCCAAACATCCTGTAGAAATCCTAAAACATCCTGTAGAAATTTCTGAACATCCTGTAGAACCCCTGCAGACTTCCTGTAGAAGCTCACAAATGAGGTTTCCTGATAGCCAAACTTTGTGAAACTCTCTGGAAGAGTTTTAGGGACTCCTTAGACCCTCTCTGAACCTTCCCAACCTTTTCTAAGCATTTCTCTTCCTTAATCCACCCCTGCACAGTAAAGCAAAGTTCAAGCATATGCATGAGAAAATTGACAACTTAATCAAAAATACAAAAAGATGTTTTCTTAGGACAAAGGTAGTCTAAACACATGTATTTTACCTTCATAGAAGGAATGGCATCTCTTTCAGTAGTTTGCAGTCTCATTTTTGCATCAGTAGGACTAGCTGGTAGAATTAGGGTTTGCTAGGGTTTGTGCTTTCCTTTAGTTTTTCAATTTCTTTTTGCAAGTAGATTAGTTTCCTTTGAGATAGCTTTCATCCATCAATTAGAAAGCCTCTTCTAAGAGCTCATAGAATTTGGCTAAAGCCCCTAGCGGAATTGTGCCAGCTGACCAAGTGACAGCTGCAGCAAGAGCTAGTACTTGTGCATACAGCACCGTCGCTTCCAAGTTTGTTACAAACAACCGGGTTGATAAAAGTAAAGAAGGGAGTCCCAGAAGTTGCAGCATTATTGCAGCAATACTGGAGCCCACCACTTGTGCAGGTTAAGCTCAAGGTTTAGCAGAGTATATTGTATTCATCTAAATTCTTTGACCAAGGGCTCATTGGAATAGAGACTTGGACAACTTTTGAAGAGGCTAAGCTTTGGCCTTGAGCTTGCTTATGAATTGGATATTGAATTTTTTTAGTGTTGGGATTGTTATAGATAGAACAAGAATTGTAATTTCATATTGATTTTCTGGATTAATACAAAACATATAGTGGGGTTTCGAGTTGTGGATTTTTCCTGGATATTTATTGTGTTATGGGCCATTGATTATCTTCCTCTTTCCTATTATTATTTTTCTCGATATTTATGTGCTTCCATTGTAAAGAGTAGAGAATTCGAAGTTTTGAGTTTTGGGCCATGAGTTTACAGAGCAAATATGAATTTTTTGTGCAAAATTTTCAGGAAAAAAAATAGCATATTTGGATTCTTTTCAAAAAAAATACCTAAATTCAAAAAAAAGTCAGCCGAATCGGAGTTTGAATGAGGGAGATATCGCTGTTTAAAATCAGCTCCTTTTCCAAAAAAATTCATGACAGCGGGACAAATGAAGCAGATTGGTGTGCTACCCACGAACCTGTATTATTTTGTGGTTCAAGATGCATGCAAATCCTTGAGGAGCAAGACAAAGGTTAGAGACTTGGTGGTTGAGAGGGAGAGTAAATTACCTCTCAACATGCAGCCCTAGAAGAAGCCTTTGAAGCACCTTCAAGAAGTTATGGAGCAGCTACAAATAGAGAAGCTTAGAGGAGAACGTATAGAGAGATCCACTCAAGCAGAGAAGAAGCAGTCTCAGACAATTGTGGAGAAGCCACAATTGGATAAGCCGAGAGGAGACCGATTGGAGGCATCCATTCATGCAGAGACCTCCAGTAGTGGGGAATTTTGAGCTAGGTTGGCAGAGGGATCACATGCAACCATACCTCTAAGTGTGAGGTTGGGCGATTTGAAGTGATAGTCCCAAGAGGGCTGAAATTGGGCAGGGTCCATTGAGTGGTTTTATCTCATGGATCATACCTTTCTACAAGAGTCCAAAGTACATACTAGCAGGAGGAATCAGTGGGATTGATGCAATTAGAGATCAAAGTGACAGAGGCTAGAGCAGTCAGATACTGAAGAGCATAGAGAGGGTTGACAACAAGTGTACAAAGGAAGAGTCAATAGAAGCACATATTTTTCAGTCGACAGAGGCAATAGTAGTCAGAGACTTTGATGACAAAGGCATCATTCTGATTCAGGTTGGATGTTTTTTGTTTCTAGAGTTGCTCCAGCTACAACACTCAAGAGAAGTGTTGCATGTAGAACATTCCAAAGGTTTAGGATTGATATTGAGTTGAGTTCCTTTATTGTTAAGGAGTGTTGAAAATAGCAACAAGAAATGTTAAAAATAGAATCCAGAAATTCCAATTTAATTTGTCCTTGAATTAAATTGTAATTCTTTTCTCATAGTAGCTTGTAAATAGTTAATTAAGTTTAATTAACTTAATTAGGTTAGGAATTTCAATTTAGAAGTCTTTCTGAAGTCATGTATATGTTCTCCCTATATTATAGGGGTCTAGGATGAGTTAAATATGAGTTATAATTAGTTAACACAGTTTATTGAGTTAAGTTCGGTTAAATTAGTTCCAAATTGTTTGAGGAACTAATAGTGGGTTAACAGTCAGTTGATGCATTAGTGAACTAAACTAGTGCTACTCCAGTTAACTGAATATTCCCTCATCATAAACTCATGCATGTCAATTCTGAGAAAGATCCAGTTGAGACTAGAGTGCATGGACAGTGTATTATTTGTTTTAGATTTTTCTGAGTTGCATTGATAGTGCATGAAATCGGGAACTTAACCTAGAAGGATTGCATAGTTATGGATAAGGAATTTCCCTTTAAATACAGGCTAATTCTCTTAGGAATTGTGAAAAGAATTAGAAGCTTGATGTCTTGGAAATTTGATTAATTATTGGCCAAATGAATTCATCAAGCAGAGGATAGGAAGTACTTGTGTAGGTTAAGCTCAAGGTTGAGCAGAGCATATTGTATTCATCTGAATTCTTTGATGAAGGGCGCATTGGAATAGAGACTTGGAGAGCATGTGAAGAGGCTAAGCTTTGGCATTGAGCTTGCTTATGAGTTGGAGATTGAATTTGTTGTGTTGGGATTGTTCTAGATTGAACAAGCATTATAATTTCATCTTGATTTTCCGGATTAATACAAAACAGATAGTGGGGTTTTGAGTTTTGGCTTTCCCCAGATATTTATTGTGTTATGTGTCATTATCTTCCTCTTTTCGATTATTGTTTTGCTTGATCTTTATGTGCTTCCACTGTAAAGAGTAGAAGTAGATTATTGTCTCTTTCTTTAGAAAATTTCATTAGCTTGTGAATCTACAGGATTTTCTACAATTGTTACAGTGTTACTTGTTACGTTTATTAATATATATTGCAATTTGCATTTCAAAATCTGTAAATTTCCATTTCATCTCTACAACTTATGTTTCAATATTTATTATTGATCATGGTTTTCATGGGACGGTTGGGATGGAAATTAAGAAGATACTTGTACATGTAGCAATGATCTCTTATCATGTTTGAATGATTCTGCATCTTATGCCTTTGATGTTTGTTCCCTTTTCCAATTTTTCTTAAATTTTTATAATCTGTTTTTGACGTTTATTTGTTATTTTCACCTTTTGCATCTAGGTTAAATATTTCAGGAAGTGTTATTGTTAGAACTTTCTCTTATGTTAATACGGTAAAACCACTAAAACGAATAAATTATTAGCAATCGACCTTATTATCTTTTCCTATTGAAAAAATAAAAATTTTATAATTAGTATCAGGGTTACCCCCTATGGTGCACTAGAGGTCAGCCTATAGCACCTAGAGCAATAGGACTTCTCAATCCTTCGTGAATGAGTATTTGAGTCTTTCATATGTGGGGATGATTTGAGCACCAACATTGTCCCAAGTGACCCTTCTTCCCCTTCTCATCAAACAGCTCTAACTCTACAAGTCAATGTGGGAGAAGTTGACAATTCACCTGTTGATTTACCACCATCTCCTCCTACCCACTTACTCAAAATTTTAGCGTAAAGTTGGATTGTGACTCTGATGGTTGTGATGAAGTGATATCTCCTCATCCTCCATCCTTTTTTCCCTTGGATCCTCTATATTTTGATGTGTTGTGTTCACCGGACTCAAATTTCTCATGGTATGTTCACGAGGATCAGGTTTTGGATGGAGTTGGTGTTGAACAACCAATCTGCGATATCATTTTTGACAAGTATGTGTGGGAGTCTAAACAACAATATGTGGTGAAGGATGACCTCCTTTTGTCTCCACCTCTTCTGCTTTATCCTAACATTTTTCACAATTCTTTCATTTCTGTTCAATCTTGTGAAAATTAATTTTTGGATGTTATTACTTTCGATCATTCGCAGAACAAGTGGAATGCCAATTTTTCATCTGACTGTGGAGAGGACAAATTTGTTTTCCCTTATCCTCCAATTCTTCCATCTTATCTTTATGGGAACATAGAGGGCGAAATTTCTCATTTTCAATCATCCCCTCTTTATGATTCATCTGGATCATGAGGATGCCTCTTTTTTTTATCCTAAACTTCCTGATCATGGTTGTCATGATCTTTTCGTTCATTCATTCGATCACAATTTTCATTCTTCCATTATCGATCTTTCCAAGACACTGGTATTTGATGATCCATCTTTTGATGAATTGGAACCTCCCCAAGTTGTCAAGACACTTCATCCCGAGCTGATGGTTATGTCTGGTTCTCGTAGCCTTGAGGTCGGTTCCACTTCTGATTATAAATGTGTTGAATCTTTTCATGCTCCTTGTCACTCTGTTTCTTATGTTGAAAATGAATCTATCTTACAATTTTCCCATCCTCCATATGTATCACACGATCCTATCACTCAATGATTGGAGGAGTCGAATGTAGCAAGGATTGTTGCAAAATGGAAATTTTCTTCTTTCTTCATGTTTGCTCATTTTTCAAGTTCGAAGGTGTGTACCTGCTTGTCTTCGACTCACAATGTGTTTGAACACCATGGTACATCTGTAGAATTCCTTTCATGCGATTTTCTTTTTTATTTTTTTGTGGATTCATTCAAGCTTCGAACATTATGGTTTGTATTGTCTTATCTTTTTTGTTTTTTTGTTTGCTTGTATATCCTTCTTGACATACATGCTCTCGCCTACATGAGCCAGCCAATGCGTCGATGGTTGCATTGGAAGAATCAATTTATGTAAGGATTCCTATGCTATAGTTAGGTTAGGATTAGGAGTAGTTGTTTGCTTTTTTTGTTTGTTTCCCTTGATTTTCTTTACTTTGTTTTTCCTTCACCCAACTTCTTCCCCTTAGTTTGTTTTCTTTTACAGTTGTAGGTTAGTTTTCACAATCGTATCTGGCATCTTAGACAAGTAGGGTGAAATTCAAGAGGAACTTGTACTGCTATCAATAACTGGTTATTTTTCTATTCCCTCTCTTTATGTGAATCTTGCATTTCTTCTAGTCAATGATACCTTGATGGAAAATATGTTCCTTTCAGAGAAATCATAGTGGAAACATGATGCTTGCACTTTTAACTTGTACTACCTACTCTAATCGGTGTTCTATTTTCGTTTAACCTTTTTCAACTAAGTCAAGTAGAGTAAGGAGGGGGGGGGGGACCTTAACAAGTATGTCAGAGCTATACATAAATATCCTTCTCTCAAGGGATAACCTCTTCTACTATCAATAAGTCGAGATCCCTCTTCCGCCTCATGAAATAAATAAGTTATTATGCACACTTCTTTGAAAAAAAATGGAAAAAATGACATAAAGGGAGAAAGAAGAGAAAGGCTTCCTACACAGAGAGGTGAAGCAAGTAACTCCACTAGGTTACTGTCCAGGATCACTGGCAGTAGAGCAATACTTGTGTTCTTGAAGTGACTCTACCAAGGTACTGTCAAGGCCTGCTAGCAACGAAGCAACACCATAGATGAAACTAAAACTCAGATATACTATCTTCTTGTGCATCAATATACTCTTCATCCCTAATCGAAACAACCTAGTTTGACTTGGCTTGGTATTTGCGTTACCGATGAAGAGAATGGTAGGGACTACATCTTTAACTCAAGCTAAGTGAAGAAGTTATGATAATCAAAAAACTGAACAATACTTCTAGAAGAGCTAGACCTTATTTGCATGAGACAAGGCCCAAAAAGAGAACTTGAGTTCTACTAGTGTGTCGCCAATGTTGTAGTGGCTACAACCACCCGCCAAAATTTTTCCTATGCTTCAATGTTGGAGCCTTCCTTCTTAACCACAATAGCTCATCTTGCACTGATCCAGGTATTCGTGCTTCTACTGAGAATTATATTTTCATTTTCACTTGTGTTTGCTTACTTAGTTGACTTTTTTAAGTCACAAGTTGATCTCCCAACTTGGTCTTACTATAATTTTGGGCTTGCCTCTAGAAATTGCACAATCCTTGAGGGAAAGAAACCTTGATGATGGGACTTGAGCAGTCTTGACTGCCAGTGAGCCTTGATTGCAAAAAATGCATAGTCATGATGAGGCATCCCAGTACTAAGCCCAGAAATCATGCAACCTTCACTGAGCTCACAAAATGTGTAGTTCACTGAGCCGAAAAGTTGCCTAGTTCCCCAGAACTACGCAGCCTTTCTCGACAGTATGCATGGAAAGTTTCCCCAAAATTAAAAAAAAAAAAACAAAAAACAAAAAACAAAACAAAAACAAACAAACAAACAAACAAACATCCCTAAAAAATAGGGTTCTATTTTTAGTATCCCAAAGGAGTCACTTGCATTATTTTTAGAAACTTCTGCCAAGTGTTGCTTTTTCCTTGATTTTAGGCATATGCATCATAAACCCTAATTTGACCAAATCTATTTAATCGATGCCTATAGATCTCATTTTCACACTTGATATTAGATATCTAGAATTCCCTAGGAGATCAAGGAGCCTTTGATGTGATCATCGTCGCTTTTCCGAGTGAGTTTTGCTTTTGTCGTTTTTTTTTTCATTTTTTGTCATTTGGCTTGTGTGAGTGTTTTTTCACTCGTTTCTCTTCATGGTTGCTGGAATTTTGACTTGCTTTAATTTATAGAAGTTTTTTTTAAGTTTTAGATTTCCTTTCCCAAGTGTCACATTAGTTTTCTTGTTTTTGCATTAATGGTCGTTGTTGCATCGAATCTCATCACTTACTTCGTTTTCCTTTAATTTGATCAATAAAAGCACTTGATTCAAATGCATTCATCTACACTTAGTCAGATCTACACTCAACGTCACACTATCTCTCAAATCTTCTTTTTTCTCACGCTTCTTGTGGGCATATCTGGATTTCCCTTGGTCATATATCACTTTGCGTAGCTCTCACTATGCAATTTGGAGGCTCAAGTCACAAGGTTGGCCTCTATAATTTCAAGTTGGCCTCTGGAATTTCACAATGTGTAGTTCAAGCTGGCTCCAACTGCACGCTGCAAAATTCTAGGAACTAGCCTCTCAACTTAGCCACTGAGATTGTGAAATGCACAATCTCTCCTAAGCCTCTGCCTAGGCTAAACTATGCATTGCACAGTTTCAACTAGCAAGCTTCCACCCTGTCTATTGGGACTACACAATTCCCACAGTAAGCTAGTCCCCCCTATTAGGAAAAATTATGTAATCCTTCCCATCTAGTGCCCAGTTTTCTACTTGAACTTGCCTTGTAATTTTTTTTTATTTAGACTAACATTTTCTTTCCATGAGTGTCCTTTCTATCCCACAGGTATAGCAGTTGTTGAGCATCTCTCCAGCAGTCAATATGACCATGGAATATAAGAGATTTTCATCAAAGGAAACCACCGAGAGAAGTACTGGGGAATCAATTGAGAAGACATCAGTTGATTTTCCAGTTTAAGTAGATACCCAGCTTTGTATAGAGAAGGGATCAACACTGACATGGAAACAAATTAAAGACACTTTTGCAAAGGAATTTGAGGCATATTTATAGGACTGATAGGTTTATATTAGCATCTGGTAGTCAGTTTTATACAAGGTTGCATGCAGGTATCCCTCCTTCCCCTGTGCGGACATCATTAGCTAGATTGTCTCACATATGGATGAGAATACCATGAGATTGAGCAGTACCAGGAGTCAAAATCTTGCCACCTTTAGGGCAGAAGATTTTCAATAGATGTATCACTTTCCCAAGCCAATAGAGCACATGGAATCCCTCTTATATGCCACCCATAGCGATGTGAACATAAGAGACATTGTCAAGCATTGGGTGAAATATCCATCGAAGTTTCGACAAACACCCACCCATGTGTACAAGATAAAATCCCTCAGGATGGCTTACCAACTCTTGATTATCTTTGCTTGCAGAATCTATGGTCAAGAGAGCATTGAACCCTTTCTTGAAGGGTGGGTAGTCTTATTGGACCAGTTGGTGAACGATGGGAGGTCGTTCAACTAGTCGTATATTTTGGCTTAACAATTGAATTCCCTTGTAGCGCAAGCTCGAAATCCTTCCATGGATGAGAGAGCAAGGTTCTATATGTATGCATACTTACTGGATGAAATCTATGTGTCACAGTAGTTCCCTGGCATGAACTGGACATGGACAGCATGAGAGATTTCCATGAACGTCTACTACAAGTTTTTTTCATACTACAGTTACCGAAGAGTAATGGAATAGCTACATGACCACTTATCATCCCATTGTATAAGATTATCTTTGAACAAGATCCACCTTGCATGTCCCAAGAAGAAATGGAGGTGATAGTAGGCATTGCAGATTGGTATGCCTCACCATGTGACACCTTCATTAGAGTGTTTTCTGGATAGAATCCTCTGCATGTCTTACCAAGGTATGCCACTAAAAATATGGTCATGCAAGAAGTATCATACCATCTCGCTATAGGGTTGTCAGTAGCGCTACATAGGAAGAAGAAAGCACCATGGCCCACTCTTCATTTGTAGATTGCATTATATGAGATAAATAAACTGAAATTTGCATATGTCAATGCTAAGGAGATAGTGAAATTCGAATTTGACACTAAGGAATTTAATCTATATGATCCCCACAGTATTTGCAAGGACCACTGTAAGACAGTCTACTTTCTGTGGATTGGCGAGACATCTCATTTTCCAAATGAGGATCCTTAGAGGTACTTCTAAAATTCCTCCAGACTCAATGATCTGGTCAATATATTAATAACTTCACAAGTTTCTCCACACAAAGCAGCAAGTCTCGAAGAAACAGCACCAGAAGGCAACAATCCCATGCAAGATAAAGGAAAGAGCAAGATTTTTGATAGTCCAGAGGAAGAGAAAAGATGCAAAATGAAAGCAGATCCTATTATCAAGAAAGAAACTTTGGCAGTGGAAGTAAAGAGGAAGCAAAGGATGGAAAGAGCAGAGAAGAGGAAGGGATAAAAGCAAAGGTTGCAAGAAGGAGAACTGAAGTTGAAGGAAGTAAATAATAATTTAAAGGAAGAGCAAGAGTCGAGGAGGAGAGAACAAGAAGAGAAGAAGAAGCATGAAGAAGAATGAAGGTGAGGCATGATGACAGAGAAAATAGCACCGATATATGTTAATGAACCGGAACAACCAACAGTTGAGGAGGAAGGTGAACAGATGTGGGATCGAGAGCTTACTCAGCAAATTGAGAAATTGATCGAAATGACACACACGGAGTTGGAACAGGAGCCGAAACATGAAGATGTCGACCTGATGTCAAGAGCACCATAGGTCATTCCTCAGTCTCCAGTAGCAGAGATAGCCCCAAGCAAGCAAGGAGATGTTGTTCTCTTTAATGATGACCCAATCATGGATGTGTAAAATCTATCATTCGATGAGTTCCAAAAGAGGATTGTACAATTGTGAAGGAAGCACTTTTTGGATGATCACGCATCACTTGCATTAATGAGAGAAAGGTTAATAGTTTTTGACACCATGAAGCATCCAACTACCATTTTCGAAGCCAACTTGGCCTATGAAAAAGCAACGACATCAAATGTTAGGTCTTTAATGGTCAAGAATGAGCAACTGGAAAAGAAATTGCTGCTTGTCGGGCAAGAGGTAGAAAAACTCTGAGCAGTAGCACAGAATGTAGTTTTCGCATTGGGGGAGATGAGAGTAACAATACTTGCAGAAGTATCAACACTTGGAGAAATCTTGGAAGTTCTATGATGGTTTTGTCACCGTACATAAAGTAGTTGTATGTTTTCATAGTTTATAGCAACAGAGAAAAGAGTTTGTTAAAACTCTCAAAAACATACAAGTTGTCATTGCCTATGTACAAGAATGGAAAATGTGGTTCAAAGGGGCCTCGCTTGACTTAGTGAAGAAAATGAAGCCATAGGAAAAGCTCGAGAAAGCGAAGGTTCGAGTTTTGATTCAGAACAACAAGCAACTCGCCTCATTCATTGGCAGCATATAGGTCTCATATGTGTGGTTGTACATTAGTTTGGATGTATTGGTGAGAACACACCATATCCCATCAATCAGTTCCCTACCCAAACCTAAACCTAAGAACCAAGTTTGGTAGGAGGTCGAACAGTACTTGGAGTGGCTAAGACAGGAGGCCACCAAGGAAGACTTGGAGATGAATGCAGAAAACATGTAGAAGTTCATTGGTGGTCCTATCAAAGTCAAAACAATGTTGCTCATGCTTCAAAACGAGTTGGACACAAGTTCCAAGGAAGTGTATCCGAATTCCATGGAGGCTAGAGTCTGCTTCCAGCAAGACACCACTAATCAGTTTGGGGACACCATCACAAAATACCAAGCTTGGCACCAATATGTGACTAAGAAGCAGCAAGTGGGGGTTACTGAGCTAGACTTCCCCCAAACTCCAACATCATAGTGTCGTGTCTTGTTAGGTTGTCAAGTTGTCTCTACCCTATTTTATCTCATATGGGTATGAGTGGAAAATGTAATATTATTTGTAATTATGTTATAAGTGAAATTCCAAGTGTCAATATTGGACTTTGAATAGTCATCATATAATCTAATGTGTTTTTTTGTGAATAAGTTGAAGAGTCATGAGGGTAGTCCAAAGGTCACAAAGGGGATTTGAAGAGTCACCCCCTCTTGTTATAAATAGAACCTCATAACTGATGCAACGGGCTTTTGGGAGCCAATATTTTGGCTGGGCTTAGGCTTAGAAAGAGCTTGGGAGTATTATGAAGAGCCTTGGCTTCTCCATAGCGCAGAGTGAGTATACCTCTTCGGAGGAGGAGGTCTTCTTGACTATAATGTTCCATTATTGGGCTAGTGGTCTTCAATGGTGTATGTATGGATGGAACTTTCACTTATAATAATAATATTAGAGTCAACACGCTTTCATGTATATGTTGTTAATATAATAGGACTATTATTGTTGTACTGGCAATGTATGTTATTTAAATTGTGCATATGCTTATGAATTTTTTTTTTTTTTGCATTTGTATGAATCGTGTTGAATGTGTGTTTTTGGATTAGGTCATCACTTTAACCTATTCTGCATTTTAGCTTGTGATCTCATTTCGCTCGTGTGTCCTAATTCAAGTTGTGTACTATTACAGGCTTCCAAGGGGCACACTTCCTTTTCCCTTCGTGTGTTGGAACCTTCATGCATCGCACTTGAATCTCCGCAAGGTCACACACTTGCTCTTACCAAAAGTTATCATACCTTCCTCTATGTGTTTCTGCGGTCAAGGCATAACATTACCACCCACTGTTGGGACTCCTACTCCAAATGATGTGTGGTCTAGTTGGGACTTCATATCAGGGAGATCCCCTGAATGTTGGCAGGTCCAACACCATCAACAGTATCCACCTAGCACCTAACCTTAGTCTCCATGGTCTTATCCTTCCCAATGGGGTGATCCATATTCATAGCCTTATCCTCCTGAATATGTCATTCCTCCATTTCATCCATATCAACACCAACCTCCTCAATGGGGTGATCCATATTTCCCTCAATATCTTCAATATCATCCATACCAAACTCAATGTTATCCATCACATCCACCTTCACCACAACCACATGCTCAATCACAACCATTTCAAAGACCCACTCCAACTCAACTACCTACAAGGCCATTTCCAAACCCAAGCAATAAAATAATTAAGCCCACTTACAATGTTGAGATACAAAATATCCAAACAAATCCTCTTAATCCAAATTATGTTCATCTTGGTTCAGGAAGAGTATTGCAAAGAGGATATTTTCTTGCTCCTATTTATGAACAACAACCAAAAGAAGAAGATCCATAGGAAACTAAAGAATCATGGAGCACATTTGATGGAGAGAAGCCATTAGAGCCTGAGATTGAAGAATTTCTACAATCCTAATCATCATATCCTTTATATGTTCAATGGTCTAATCGACAAATAGTAGAAGATTTGAATCACACAGAAAAAGAAGACATGAATAAGGTCCATATGAGAAAGCAAACCAAGGGAAACAAACCTATATTGAGGCTTGGTTCCATAAAATCAACAAGATGGAGCATCACTCTCTCCTTCAATAGTGTTTTATATCATCAAAGTCAAAGCATTTGGTCTCTAATATTCAAGTACATGTCAAAGCATATGTTTCAAGCCTACACGTGAGTTTATTTGTCATCTTCTTATGCACATGGATCCATTTGAAGTATTCCTATACTTGAAATAGATTTTATTTTTTTCATGTAGGGGAGGATAAAGGAACAAAGAAGAAAGGAAAAAGAAAAAAATAAAATAAAAGAAGAAAAATAAAATTGCAGGTGAAAACCTCCTTTGGGGCATCTGATATTGGCTCGTTTATTGAAAACCTCCATGACGCGGTCAATGGGTTGGAAAAAAGAGAAAAAAAAAATCATAGGTCAAAACATCCTTTGAGGCACCTAGGCAAACCTACTAGCTAAAAAACGCATTGAGACGGCTAGTAGGCCTAAGAAAAAAATGAAAATATTGAAAAGAATGATTTTTTTTGCTCCATGTATCTCCCTTTGATGAATGCAAGTGCTCTCCAACCTTTGCAAGAAACAAAAACAAGTTAGAACCAAAAGCAAAAGTTGGTCAAAAATCTAGTCAAAGGAAGTCAAACTTGGACTTTCTCCTCCTTTTCCCATATGCTCCAATATAGCTAAGGTCATGCCAATCCATCACCCTCATCCATTTCCAGCATCCATACATCATTCCCAAGTCTTTCCCATTCTTTTTCCTCTCTTTCCTAAAGTACTACACGAAGGTTCTGTTTTGCTATAGGACTGTCAAAATACACAAGGCAGAAATTGTGTTTACCATATCTCAAAAACCATGCATCTATTGGCCAATTTATTTTATGGGGAGATGCGTATGGATGATGGTAACATTCTTAAGGAATTTCAGCAAATTCCAATCCATACTTTTTGAGAAATCAACTTCCATCACCTACAACCATTTTTAATTTTTCTCGAGATTTTGCATACATTGGCCAAGTTTTTTTATGGTAAGGTGCATAAGGATGATTGAAACATGGTCAAAAAATTTCAGGTCAATTCAATCTACCATTTGAGAGATATAAATAAAACAATTATGCTACAAGAGTTCCATAATTGCTACACGAGTATCGAGATGTGCTATAGGAGTAAGATCTGCTTAGAAAAAAGGATCAAAAATTAAGTTTCCCTTGAGAAATGTAAGGAGAGGTTCATAAAACCTCCTACACCTCCCATCCAGTCCATTTAACCCACTTCTTCTCAATATTCCACCTTTGTTCATGGAAAAACAAAAGAAACAAGGAAAAGAGACTTTACCTTCACCCCTTCTTCACAAGATTTCACCACCATCAAAGCTTTTGTTCCTGTCCCTAGGCTCACCATTATTCATCCAAGTCAAAGAATGAATTTCATGAAGAAACATAAGGTTTGAATGAGGTTTCGGAGGGAATTGTGTGATTGCTGCAGGTGAGATATCAGTCCTATAGCATCTTGCACAAATCCAACAGAACCAAGATCATAGGATTGTTGTAGATTCATACAGAAGACCTGACCATCCCTGAGAATTCACAAGGAAATCCTTGAGTTTTGATGAAGCCACACCATCCTTGAAGAGGCAACCAATCCACTCCAATAGAGGCAGATCGAGCACTGGAGGGACCTACATGAAAAAGGAAATTGTATCATTCAAATACCTATCAAACATCATAATCAAGTTTTCTCAAATAAAGACCTATGCATAAGGAAAGAATGGGGAAGAGCGACTTCAGGGAATAGTTGATCGACCATTGGTTCAGCAGCAACATGCATGCATCTATAGTGGCTCGACATCAGGTAGGCACATGTATGCATTGTTCTTCACCTCTCTTGTTGAGCATATTTTGGTTAAAAAAAATGTAAGACTAGTAAGACTAGAGTTTACTCAAACACCCATGAAACATGGAGAAGTCAAAGTGGGGAAGTGATAATTATGAGGAATGTGGACCAAATCAACAAGCACATTGAGCCCACTACCACATAAAGAAATAAAAGAACAAGGCTCAACTTTAGTTGTATTAATGCTCATTCCCAAAACACTTAGAGAGTCTCATTAAGGCATCAAAGGTTGAGCTAGATGTTAGAAAAGTATTATATATGACAAAGAAATGCAAGACATATAATATGCGGAAAAACACAAACACATAAAACCATAGAGACACAGATATACGTGGTTCACCCAGTTTGGGCTACGTCCACCCCGAACAGCCAGTCCTTCCTTTCTATTATCCAACAAAATGAAGAGACACAACCTACAGTAGATCCACTATAATATCCTCTGTTTTCTCTCACAATCTCACCTCTCTGTTTCTCTCTCTGAGAATACACATATATTTTACAGCCTCAATACAATACCCTCGTACAAAGAGAGGGGTTTCCTTGTAGGCAAAAAACCCTAAACTAAACATAAATTCTACCATCAGATCATCCACCTAATGAATGGCCCAGATGGACTACAAATTACTATACTTTTACAAGGCAATTTTACATTTGTTTTTGGCTTCGGGGGAGCTACCCCCAAAAACCCTGTCGGGG
>APFE030526444.1:30121-56516 GCA_000404065.3 Pinus taeda
CTTTGAATTCACAGAACTTTGAATATGTCTCGCTCTTCTTCTGCATGAAGAAGATTCAGCACTTACGAGAGAAATCATCAACAAAAATCACATAATACCTGTGTTTTGCTGTCGAAGCAACTGAGAAAGGTCCACACACGTCTGTGTGAATTCTCTCAAAGATCGTCGTGGCGCGACTATCCTTCTCGTGAAAGGTGGCTTTCACAAACTTCCCCAAAGTACACCCCTTGCACTGATCTGACTGCGCAAGTGTGCCTTTAGGAAGCCCTGTAGTGATCTGCTGCAGTATCTTCAAGGTTCCATGGTGAAGGTGACCCAATCTCCTGTGCCACAACTCGCCATCATCCCGGCTCACCAATCCTTCTGCCTTGCCTGCCATAGCTGCGCATCCATCTACATGCAAATGATAAAGGTTCCTCACTTGAACCCCTATCTTCCGGGTCTCACCAGTTGTCTTGCTGCGCAGGAAGGCCTTTCCCTCGCTGAAAACAACATCATACCCCTTGTCTTCTAACATCGCCACTGAGATGAGATTCTTCTTCAATTCTGGAACATGCATGACTTCCTTCAATACAAAGGGTTTACCAGACTCCCTCTCAAAGGAAATGGTACCGATACCGGTCGCACTGTATCTACCATCATCACCCATCTCGATGTGCACTCGAAGATCTTTGTCCTCCAGATCAGAGAACAAATCTCTATCTCCCGTCATGTGAAAAGACGCACCATTGTCCAAGAACCACACTGATCCCATCACACTTGAAACCAAGCACGCGATCAATGAAAAATCAAGCTCAAACTGAGAAGCTAAGGCCTCTCCCCCTGCAGATCCAGCAGCTTGCTTGTTCTTCTTCTTCTGCGGACAATTTGTGGCATAGTGTCCGCGCTGGTGACAGTGAAAACACTTCACCTTGGACATATCCTGCTTCTTGCCTTTCGCACCAGACTGAGAAGCTTTCTTGCTCTTCCCTTTCTTTGCTTTGGCAGCCACAGCACAATTCTCTTCATCAGCTCCCTTTGACGAAGATCCGTCCCTGGTACTCCGCCTGATCTCCTCCTGCACAAGATCTGACCATAGTCTTTCCCATCCTGGCAACTTCTCCCGACCATTGACAGAGCCCTGATAGGAATGCCAACTCTTCGGAAGACCAAGGAGAGCCAAGCTCACCAAGTCCTCATCATCGACAGTAACCCCCACACTTCCCAGTTCATCTCGACACTGAGTGAAGTTCGTGAGATACTTGGGAATACTGTCACCCTTCTCGCATTTGATGTTTCTGAGTTTATCTTTGAGTGCCAGCTTCCTCTGATCACTCTTTCTTTGGAATAATTATGTTAATGATTTCCACATCAAATATGGAGTAGCCTTTCCATGGAGGCTGGACACAATGTGATCCTTCACACCCTCCAACAGAATCCTTCAACATTTTGCAATCTTCTTTTGCCAAGCATCAGCTTGAGTAGCATCAGTAGGCTTTGGGATATCCGTATCTATGAACTCCTTCAGCCCGTTATCATCCAATACTGCCTCCATCCTGTCCTTCCATGCAATATAGTTTGAGCTGCCCTCAAGAGCATACTCCAATCGCAAACCGTTGAAAGACATTGCTGCGTTGTCACCAAGAAAACACTGCTGCAAATTCGAATTCCACCAGCAACCAAATCAACCACCTCGGATCTAAGATTCGTGAGAACAAAATATTTCTCGTACAGAGATTGACTGTATGGGCTTTTACCGGATATTTCACCTTCCAAAGGAAGGATGAATCCAGAGGCTACCTGGCCCGATTACAGGCTCTGCCTAGAGAAATAGAATGTAAACACTTCCTGAATAGTAGATCTGATGATCAACACCTCTGATACCATGTAGAAATTTTGAATAATTTAACGCATATTCAATGGAGATTATCCTGATCATGTACTATTGCGGAAAACATACACAATACATAAGCTCCTCTACGTTGATCATCAATATAGCAGCATCAATAACAATAAAACATCAAGAGCATTCACACATTAACACAGTATGTATCCCGGGGAAAGCATCTCGCTAAAAACCCCAACTATCTGTATATTAATGATTGAGTCATGTAACATTACACAGCATAATACTTCTCACAAGTATCTCCACCTCTGTTACACACAATACAGTGCAGATCTGATCTCCAAATTTCTTCCGCTGCTTGCCTGCCTCCACTGCTCAATACCTGCAAGAGAATGAATGATAATGGCTCAAGTAAACTCGTATTTATTTGGAAAAATCACGTGAGCACAAGCTACAATGTGGGAAAATACGTGGGCAAACTCATTGGCATACTGAATCCCATTGATTGTGCAAGTCATCATGCATAGCTATAGTCACAACTGATAGCAATCTGATCCTCTAACACCTGTCCCTGTTGAACTGAACATGCACTGACATGCAACTAAGTTAACTGATGTATTTTATAGTTGCATTATGAGTTAATAACTTGTGAATTAATTAATAACTAATTCACCTAACTCATCTCTAGTCTATTTTCCAGTTAGACTAAATACAACCAGTTTAACAAAGCTAAACTGAACACAACTCCATCAACTGCACCTCCAGTCCACTAAACTCACTCACTTGAGTTCTAACTGAAGTCCCTGCATGCAAATATTAGTCATCCCATAGGTAACCACGTATTTCCTTCTGGGATCTGCATGTGCCACATCCGTAGCTCATCCTGAAGTGCTCCAAGAGAATAAGACAAAGTTTATAGTCTAAATATATTATGAGCTAATAATATTGATTGTTCTATATTTAGACTAAGCAGTCACTCCGCTGTGATCTAAAAATAGAAGTCCATCTATTTTTCCCAACTTGATCAATCATCCATAAACAGCAACCTGCCAATCCATAGACATGATCCATATGCTAAAAATAGACATAGTCTAAAAATAGACTTGCGCCAAAAATAGCCTACGGGCCCACTTAGTGAAGGCGACTCTTTTCACTAAGATCCATCATCTTGTTGCAATCTCAACAAGCATTTCTTGTTGCACACTTTTCAACACTTTGAAAATTCATATTCATCGTTGATCTACTTGGATTGATTTACTAGTTCACAAATCTAGAATTTTTGGAAGTCTCTTGTAGCAAAATAGTAGTAATTTTCTGTTATTTTTTAGAATGTGTTAATGAGCTTCATTTGAGTTTATTTCACTTGGATTGGGTCATAAAAACAGTCAATTTGATAATAATAAAAATCACCCTATAGAATTTTCACTTGATTAGTTTAGGAATTTGATAGGCTAACTAGCTCACTAATATTTGAATTTCTTGTTTTTATAGTAATTTTCTATTATTTTTTAGCACATGTTAATAGGGGTATAATAGAGTCCTAGGACATCCTAATTCATAAAAAAAACTGGTGCATATCATTTGCGTCTGATTTTCTTGGGTATTCGACAAATTAACTCAAGCAATATTTTCACTCCTATAGCAAACTTGTAGTAATTTGTTTTTGAGATTTTCCTTGCCTAGATTTACTCCAAATTCATGGTAGAAGTAGATTTATAGCCTATGAAGGCTATGAGGCCAATTTGGTTGAGATGAGATTTTGTTAGGTCGCTATATGCCTTGTATATTTCTTACTTATTGAATGTTGATTTCTGCAAATTAGTCTAGATTCCTTTTTTGGAATTTACTTTATGCAAAGTGTGATTTCCTCTTTCCAAGAGTATTCTAGGACTTTACTTTCCTACAAAATAGAATGGATCTCATTTAAATGCCATTTCATTTCTAGAAATATAGATTATATTTTCTTAGTTTTCATTATGCCTTACATGTTTGCAAATAGAATAGATTTCCTTCCTGCCTTTTACTTTCCAAGTAGAATAGATTTGCTTATTATTATTTACCTTTTGAAACTTAGGATTGGTGGCTTACTTAGATCTTTGTTCATTTGAAGTTGTTTCATTTCCTTATTTCACTTGCATTAAAGGGATTCGGACTAGGAAGAGGAAGGTGTTTGTTGCACATACAGTGTCGACCCCTCTTAAGTTTGTAGGAACCCCAGGTTGATAATTTAAGTCGATAGCCTCGGGAATCGTAACATTCTTGTTGTAATATTGGATCTCATTAGTAGTCTCTCTTGCTAGGCATTGGTGATGTCCAGGTCCAATTGAGCTACCATTATTAGGTTGTTGTATTCAAACTTAATGGACGGAAATGCCTTCTTTCCATAAAGCAACTCAAAGGGAGTGAAGACAATGGTGGTTTTCCATGTGGTATTATAGGCACAAGTGGCCTCCACAAGTCAGGTTACCCAATCCTTTTTGACACTACGACAACTTTATTGAAGATGTTCTCCAAATATCTATTTATGACCTCCACCTTTCCATTTTGTTGAGGATGATAGCCAGTGGATTTTCTATGTCTTATATGATGTTTCTCCATGATTCCTTCAATTAGATTTGAGGTAAATTAAGCTCCTTGATCAGTGACCAGTTCCCATGGGAATCCAAACTTATAAAAGATGTTTCCCTTAGAAACGTTGCCACCTTATGCTCTATTTCTACTTTTACTACCTTCATTTCATCCCACTTCGTCAAATAATTAGTGCACATAATGACATATCTCCTTTTTCCATATGAGGGATAAATTGGTCTAATTAAATCCATGCCACAATTATCAAATGACTCAATGGTCACTTTATGTTGTAGGGGAATCTAATCCTTTGGTGTAGGCTTTGCCATCATTTGGAACTCATCACATTTGGCAGTGTATCTCCTATTGTCTTGGTGCAAAGTAAGTCAATAGTATCTAGTTTGGTGATCTAAAAATGGGGCACTAAAGGCTTCTTGTCAAGCTTGCAAGAACCTCTCCCACTTCCAAAGCTTAAATGTTCCCAAGATGTAGTGATTAACCAATGCAGAATTAATAATGTGCTTGAAAATAAGTGTATGTTTATGTTTGTTTTAAAATTGGTTATGTTCTTTAAGTTCACTTGCTTATGATAATATAGAATATAGATGACAATAAGTAAAGCAGGAAATAAGCAACAAATGCAATGCAACAATAAGCAATAACACATAACAACAATATTAATTTGGGGTTCACCCAAAACACTTGGGCTACGTCTCCTTGAGCTCTAGTCAACTCGACTAGGCTCTCTGGGATTATGGCAACGTCCTTTTACAATATCCATGCTCAAATCCATTGTATTACACAAAAACAATGAGCTTAGAACACCATCTCATCCCTGGCTCTGAAGCTCTCAAGCTTTCTGGCTCTACCTCTGGCTCTGGCTCTTAGCTGTGGCTCTGGCTCTAGCTCTGGCTATGGCTCGTGGCTCTAGCTGATGGCTCTAGCTCTTGATCTACCTCTGGCTCTCGATCTCGCTCTTGGCTCTCGGCTTTGGCTTCTTTCAGCACTCTCTCAGCCTCTGCCTGCCTCTGTAATTCGCTTGACCTCCAAGCGACTCTCTCAACAACCTTCAGCTCTCTGGTTCACTCACTCAACCTCCAAGTGATCCCAAAGACTCCCTCAACTGCTTGCGTTATCCGCTCTCCTGCTCTTAATCGTACTCTCTAGCTTCTTTAAGGCATTATTCCGGCTCTGCAGCTTCCTGTCCATTTCTCTGCGTATAATCATTCCTTTGTCTCTTCGTCTGGCCCTCTAGCTTCTGGCTCTGTGTCTCTACACATTACAAACACATCATTGTTTACAAAATGCCTGATTTCCACGTGGCACAATGATCAGGGGCTGTTACAAAGGAAACAGGCCCTTTCCTCAAGCGAAAACCTGAAAATGGAACAAAATTCCAATACATAGAGTTTAACCGAAAATACAATAAAAACAGTGAAAAAAATGCAAAAGCTCTTTCTATCGGACTTCAAAAATCATTGAACCTACCCTATAATCCTATTGGGTCCACCTTTGGTCGATATCACAAGCCCACCTTTGGTCTGTGTGATATTCGATCCAATGGTTGATATTCATTTCGGGTGACTTAGGCATGCGGAGATTACCCACCCAAAAAGGTGGTTTTCTCTCTCCGGCGCCAAGCCACGTGTCAGCCCGTGTATGGGATCAGACGGAGCCCGTCCAATACCACTTACCGCCTGAGGCCCGCCCAAAATCCCGCTCATTTTGGAACTCAAATAATATAGAGCTGCATGTATAAACCTTTCGGGTCTCTTTTATTGCTCCGAGCGCCTTTCCTTTGTATTTCGGTTTTATAGCAGAAATGCGCTAATACACAGAAAATCTGAAAATCCTGGATTTCAAATTTTATGCAATCGGGCATATAATTCCCATTGGGTCTAGCCCTGATCACTAATCACAATCATGTTGTGTCAATAGCCCTACTATCGGGATCGTCAATTGCTGATCATCGATTTAATCCGGACCATTGATCTGATCCCCGATTGGACGGTCCAAATCGCATTGCATATCGCTATCACATCGGCCCTTGGTGTCGGGGATCACCAATCTCCTGGCCATCGATTTAATCTTGGTCATTGATCTCATTTATGATTCGACAGCTGAGATCGCATGCCGTAGATTGCTATCGCATGTTGCATTCGCTATGGCCTAGGGGTTCTGTACATCGTCAATGTTGACCCGCCAATCCGATTATCGGCAATTGGCATAATGCATAATCGCAATCACCAAGTCCTCTCACCAGGCCTTTGTCCCTTCATCACTCCAATCTAATACATCTCATGGATCCAATACGGGTTTAGGCTGTGGAATGTAATATTTCGGGTCCACCCTTTTAACCTTTCACACACGATTTTGCATATAAGGCCTTTTATGCCATTTTTGGAAGAAATGCCTCATTTTCCAAAGGACAAAGGCGATCTTCTTTCTGCGATAACTTCATCATCCGAAGTCCATTTTAGCCCATTCAAGTTGCAATAGATTCAGAATGAAAAGATCTATGAAATGGGACTATTTTTAGGAGCATCCTTAGACTTTCAGTTTCCTCTATGAGGAACACTTTAGACTTAGAAGTCTATCCAAGATCCATTTTGGATCACACCTTCCCACTAAAGAAATTTTGGTCTCCAAAAGACTGACATACTGATCTGAACAATAAATGAAAGTAACTACACCCTCTTCTTTCAACCTCCATACACTTTCCTTGCATAGTGCCTCTGAACCAAAGCCTTTGACCACTCTCCTTCTTGGATGTGTTGGTCCTCTTGGGAAGAACTACCTTCCTCCTTGCCTTCCTATAGAACTCCTACTGAAATGGTCATAGAAGGTAGTTTGAACTTCTCTACCTTGATCATTGATCCAAGGTGGCTCTAACAAATGTGAAGTACATCTACTCCACAAAACTTTCATTTGTACTTGTTTGACAAGTTATCAACAACAAAAATACAAACAACAACTGGATGGCCTAAACCCCTGCTTCAACAAAAGAAACAGATTTCACATCTTGTGAACACCTCCATGTCTTACATCTACATACAAATGATGGACTAGATAACAAGCCCCAAGACATGCCTTTAAAACAAATGACCCTTCAAGTCAAGCATGTAGAGAAAGACCATTAGGACTCCTTTTCAAAAGATGAAACATTTCATCATTATCTCCATCTTGGAGACCAAGTTAACTTCTCCCAAGTCAACATTACTATTATAGAAATTTTTGGGCACTACATCCCCAATCCAAACTGAGGGCTCCTAAGTCCCTAAAGCTGTTGCTTCACTGCCTAAAGGAACAACGTCAGTTGATTACATCATCTCCCATAAGTTCTCCACTAAAAACTGCATAGAAATAGTCAAAACTGGACCATACTGAATACCCAGTGCAGAGGGTGCAATGCATATCACCTTCCCAGTGTAAAGGGTGCGATGCATACTGAATTGCCCCTCTGTAGGGTGCAATGGTCGGGAATGGACAAATGGAAAGGACAATTTGCGAGGTGGAAGAACATGGAATCTTCGAGAAGCTTCCCCTCTGACACTTGCCTCTCTATTTTCGACCAGGGATGAGTAAGAGATCATCATTCTCCAAGTGGAATCAAGAACTATCAGAGAGAGGACACTAATCAAGACCACAGAAGATGACTCACCCCCCTACAATCATCTATATATGGATCCCTCATCACAGAGATCCAGGAGGCTGGAATCTTGTATCTTGTAGAGAAGTGTTGTTGATTTTCTGGTGTAACTTCATAGTGTTGGGTGATCTAAGCTTTAATTGAGGTGAAGAAGGGCTTTCTTGCTAGAGGATGATGCTGGGTCAGAACATGTGGTTGTAATCCTCTTGCTACTCTTGATCTTAATAAAGCTTTTCAATTTTTCCTCCATTTTCTTGTATGTTTCATTATGTATGCATTTGTATGGTTAACACATATCTGGTCCTGTGTTATTTATGAATATAGATCTCTGTTCTTCGATAGTAGTATGTTGCTTTGATTCCATAGGTGCTCTTTGAAGCTGTGCAGACGAAGAAGAAGTGGCAAAGGTCTATCAGGAAGGAGAGGAATCAAACAAGGAAACCAAGCGCAAGACTAAGGTCGGTCTCCTTTGTTCCACTCTTATCTATTTTCATAAAGGAAAGTGAAAGTAGACTTTACTTGTTTGTTTCTAAGATAGCTACCAGTCTTAGTGGGAATAGCAGCTCCAAGTGGACACTATTCCCGGTAACAAAATCGCGACTCCACTGGGGAGCGACTAGATTGTTTATTAGCCTATGTTTGTTTCTTTTATAAACTTACAGACGGAGCCTAAAGCCAAGCTAGCTAGCCTTCGAACTGCATTTGTTATACAAATGCAAAGTAGATCAATGCTACTTCAGTCTATCTCCGGGTTTTGTTTATGAATTAAACAATCGATCTACAAACAGTCTAATTGCCCTAAGTGGTGGCTCTAGTAACCTCCTTAGATCAACCCCTGTGATTTGCATATACTGAACATCACTTACTTGGCCTAAATCCCTGAACTGAATTGCAAATTGTGAGTAAAAACTCGTTTAAAGTCTCACACTGGTACCATCGCACCCTGCCTTCAAGGCAGTCTGTATGCATCACACTTCCCGTGTGCAGCAGGTGCACTCCATACTGAATTCACTGTGTAACAGGTGTGATGGTTAGGGAAGGTTAACTTTACCTTTAGACTTTGGTTTTTTCCTCACTATTTTCAGTCCTATTTAGGAGTTTTTTTGTCTGTGGTTAGTGTATCTCTATGAAAACCCCCTTCTCTTACATTATTCCGCCTCCATAGTGTAAAGAACTGTAAGTGTTTTTATGTATTGTGCGCCATTTTCAGTTCTCTTTTGCAAAGCATAGTCGAACTGTCGTTTCTTGATCTGAAAGTGTCATAGTTGTCATTTTCAGTCATAGAAGACAATCCCATTGTTCTTGATAGTCGATTATATAGTTACTATTGTATATGATTTGAATTAGTAGTTTTTAAAGTGTCGAAAAGCAATTTTCATTTCGAAATCGCAAAGTGTCTCTCTTACCTTCACTTCATTTTGAAAAGAAATTTGTTGAGTATTGTTGCTTTGAAAATAATTCAGATTTGCACTTAGCTTTCTTATCGTCATTCATACATTAAGTAGGCTGAAAACAAATACAAGCATGTGCATTTGCATTTAGACTGCTTGGTTTGATTTAGGACGGTGCATTTAGTGTGTGCTCTGTGCTCTTTGTTGAAAGATTCTTAACATTCTTTCCTTAGTAGCTAGGATTTTCATTGCCAAAAGAAGATTAAACATTTGTTTATCATCTTAGACTGCATTTTAGGAATTGTATACGCATCACGCGGTGAACCTGAAAGGCAAATTTTTAAGCAAGATCAACTTAAAATAAATTTAATGAATCTAACAATGCTTTGGAACCTAACGTAAAACATCTAGAGGTCTAGGCTAGAGACATATTATGGCGTCATAAAACCTGGTAACTGTTGTTTTCATTGTTGGTTGGGTGATTCCTCCACTCTAAGATGGCAAGTGCCAGTACGGACTTGTGCTCCCATGTACCATCGAGTATATATTGGGAGACCACAATAGGCTGCATCCTTTATCCTTAGGAAGCCGTGTCTGCCACCCTATCGATTGTAATGCACTGAACACAACATTCGGGAAGATTGACTGCCGTACCCCAAAAAGTATTCTGCAGTTTTGTGATTGGTTTGGTAATCCTCTCTTCCTAGATCTCCAGAGAAGTCCATTTTGCTCCTTTTCAGACTCCTTAAAAGAAAAGGTCCATCTGAGCACTTGTCACTTCAGGCTCACTAAAAATCAAAGGCGACTAGAGTCATCTTTTGTTTTCTCTCGACTCTTTAAAATTAAAAAGACAATTTGTGTCAAAGTGTCTAAAATTTATTTTAATCGGAATAACATCACAAATTCCCTCGTTGGTCTTTAGGTTGAGAAAAATGGAGTCTACCAACCAAGGATTTCCCCTTGGAGGAAATCCTAGTCCCTTCTCCTTTTGGGGAGATGTTGGTGCACCCCATATGGCCACATTGTCACTTCCAGGGTTGATGATTGGTTTTCCCGTCTGACTCTTCTCTACCTCTGTCATTCAAAATACCGTAATTCCTGAAAAATCAAGTCAGCAACTAGATGATACTAGAGTTGCATCCTAACCTTCTACTTCGTCTGATTCTCCCTCTCCTCCTTCCTCTTCGCTTGATAAAGTTGGTAAAGCTAAAAATCAAGTAACCAAGAAGAAGAAGAAGCAGAAAGAGAAAAAGGGAAAGAAGAAAAAGGAACCAAAATCAAAAGGGGGCAACCAAGCATCATCTAGCGAAAATCCTCACACCGCACCGTCTAAACCTAAATCTCCTTGTGTCATTTGCAATGGAGACCACTATCATCGAGATTGTCCCTGCATCCCTCGGATCTTAAGGGACTGGTCTCCTCGTTTGCACAATCCGGTAGAGTCAACCTCTGATGATCATGTTGAATGCTCACCATCAACCAGTGAAAGTGAAGTATCTAGACAGAAAAGGAATTCCAGATTTCCTTGTAAATTGTGTGAAGGCAATCATGTCGTCCATCATTGTCCCTTCCTTGACGAAGCTAAAAGAGTTTTGGATGATTGTTATGCTTCACCACTATGGCTCCCTCCTGGATATAAAAAACTCTTGCCAAGTCCACCACTGGTTGAAAATCTGGCTGGCCCGCCATTGTGGTCAACCGAAGTGTCTATCATTGAAAATGAACCCTCTGAATCCATACCAGACGAAAGTCAAAAGGTCGAGGTGGCACTTGACCCGGTCTTGCCTTCAGAGTGTTCATCTTCGAATGATACCGTCACTGAAGAGAAAGAGAACGATACCGTTCAATTTCTTTTTGTAAACACAGACTTCGATGAACTTGGGGGCAGTCTACCCGTTCCTTTATCGCAGGAAGGAAGTTCATCAGAGTCATAATCGGCTCTCTATTCGGTCCCACCTCCAAGCAACCTAATCGTTTCCTTCGACTGGAATCTACTAGGCAGACGCTGTTTACCAGCTAGTGTACCATTCAGAATCATTGTACAAGCTTACAGAATGGTCATGGCTGGTACCATCATCAATGAGGGGGATTCTGTGAGTATCCTTTTCTCAACTGCTTGGAAAACACTTGGTTCGCCATCGCTTTTGCCTAAAATGAGAAATCTGGCAGGCTTTGACAAAGGAACTAGTCGACCATTAGGGATCCTTCCAAATGTGCCCATTACTTTGAGAAGGAAAATTGTTCACATGAACATGATGGTAGTTCAAGGACCCTTGGATTATAATCTACTCCTTGGATGCGACTATATTTATTGCATGGGAGCCGTTGTCTCCTCACTCTTTAGAGTAATGTGTTTCCCACATGAAGGCAGAATGGTTAAGCTCGTAGACCAAATGTCATTCCCCGGTCCACACATCACAAATAGTCAAATGCCATCCCTAAATGGTATTTTCACGCAAGGAATGTCTCATTGATCTCCAGTCCGTCCACCTGATGAGCGCAAGTGATTCAGGAGGATATGGCTGAAACCCAGGGGGCATGCACCCTGGTCTGTTTCGGTAGGAAAACCTTGGGTATAGAGTAGGTTTCCACGGAGGATATATGACTAGTCTGGCACACCTGACCACACAGGAAAATAAGATTAGGCTGGAATAAGATACCTTCGTTAAAAGCCCCAAGAGTTAGCTCAATCGGTCAAATCAAGTGCCTCGCCAATGGGAGGTCACAGGGTCGAATCCCGAAAGCTCTTGGGGTTAAGTCAGTAAATAGGCTGAGGGGTGTTGATGCCCTTCGGGTGGTGTCCACTCAGTGTTAAACAACCTTGGACGTAGTGGCTACCCACTAACCCGAGTATCCGTGAACCAGTATGTGAAAAAAAAAAATACCTTCGTTAAAGTTATGTGAGTAAAGGCGTTTCCGCCACTCACCTTTGTATATTCCGGTAGACATCACCAAGGAATCATTTTATCTACTACGCGGATGGAACTTTCATGGTAACCTGGGAATTTTTCGCTATACCTGGGGGCATGCAAACCTTTCCGCATGCAAGCGAAGAGTGACCATTTATTTTTTTAAATTTGTAGGACGTCTAACCCTTTAAACCCGTAAGGCTGGTCATTTCCTAGCTTGCATAAAGAAAGGATCCAGGGCAAAGCTTACAAAAGGTGCAAGCCCCATAAAAAATGGCATCTTGAATGAGACATCCTTATTATACGACTAGCGAGCAATGTTACCGCAGGGTTCAAGCTCGTTTAAAAAATAAACCCGCCACGAGCAGTTTTAACGCATAGTTCAAGCTCGTTAAAAAATAAACATAAGCCATGAGCAAATGTTTCCCCCAGAGTTTAAGCTCATTAAAAAATGAACCGGTAAATAACCATTGTGAATGCCTTATCGCTAGATTTTGAGCCTTGGTCGTGTTCTCATCATCACCTCCACTCTGTTTTCAGCCAATCATTCACCTCCATTTGATTGTTTACCATTTCGACGAACATCTGCGAAGAGTGATTCTACTAGCCATCCTTGTGACACTGCCGTGATTGGAAAATTCCAAACTTTACCTTGAATCAGCTACTATGCGAAATCATCACTCGTTCCTCGAAAAACGAGTCTCCTTTAAGCTCTTTTCAATTGAATCGTAAAATATGAAAAGATTGTCGAGCGATTAGCCTCTCTAGCTCGTTAAAGTCGTCGGAAGTGCTATCCCTCCTCTAGATTTTAATCTTTTTGGACCTAAGGGATTATTACACAAAAAGATCGAGCGCTTGTCTCGTTCGGCTCGTTAAAACTATCGAAAATTCATCCCTTTCGTATTATTTTATGTTTTTTCAGACTTAAGGGATTATATGACGAAAAAGAATCTTTGGAGTCTCCTTTCCGTCCCTTTTGGACTCTCTAAAATTGAAAGGGATCGAGTTATCTTTGTCGTTAAACTCGTTAAAACCGAATAGCGACAAACTCATCCAAATGGATGAGAACGAGTTTCACTATCACTAGGCTCGCTAAAATATAGCGATAGGTTCGCCCGAAGGGCGGATTATAGAACAAGCATATGTTATCCTCCTCAAGCTTGACAAAAATAAAGAGGTACTGGTCAGCAATGACTGGGGAAAATTGGGAAGAAAACTTGAATAATCTTTATTGGTAGCAAGTCGCTCTTGAACATGACACTTTCCTTCCACATCCAAGCCGGTTGGGTTGTTCCGTTAACTGGTCATCACCATTGGTCCGTCACACCATCCATCTTTGGGGTTATCGCTACCAATCCATCGTCAGTGTTGCCGATATGTTCAAGAGAATTCATTCAAACAATTCGCCTGTGTCTCACCCATTGCAATACATTCACGCTCCATTCTTTCATGACCGCCACCCTGAACATTGTATCATCAAATCATTTTCACCTCCAAAATCATTTGCTTCGTTTCGTGTCATATATGTGGGATTCATTAAGGCCCTCCTATGACGGGTCACTTCTTGTCGACATCATCTCATTATCCAAGAAGTTGGCCTAGGAACAACCCTTTCAGTACTTTGAAGCTTGCATGCCTCAATGGCAAGTTTCTCACTTTCGGCGACAGGTTTACATTAATGGCCTTCAACTGAGAGATTTTGCATGGTGTTCGACGCAAAGTCCTTTTTCACACCACGTGAATTGTACTGTAGTATCTTGAGGGTCATTTTCATTATTGGTGATTCCTCTCGCACCTGTTAATAGCTTACATCATTGGCTGGTAATCAGGCGATGTCTTTCCATGTTTGACTCTAGAACATTTTTCACATGGATCGACTTGTACTCTGAGTGAAGATTGAACGAGTTTTGAAGACCCCGGATCTAGTTTCATCCATCCGGGCTGCAATATATTCGGGAATATAAAGACATCAAATGTACATCATTGCAAACAGATGATCATCCAAATCAAAGGATGATGTGTTCGAATCATCAGTCTGCCACACAGACGATTATTTGTCCTATGTACATGAAAATGAATTTATAAAGCTAAGCATGGGAATGCCCGCCTAAGCTAGAACATGAAAAAATGTTGTCAAGATAATGTATTGTATTGTATCTTATTACAGGTCGCCTCCCATCTCGAAAAAACTTCGGATCCTCATGGTAAAGCATTTCACCCGACATCAAAAGATTAATGACCTCATGCTTTAGGGGGCAACTGTTGTAGAAATTTTTGGGAACTACAACCCCAATCATATATGTCTATAAACTGAGGGCTCCTAAGTCCCTAAAAGTGTTGCTTCACTACCTAAAGGAACAAGGTCAGGTGATTACATCATCTCCCAGAAGTTCTCCACTAAAACTGCTCAGAAATAGTCAAAACTAGACCATACTGAATACCTAGTGCAAAGGGTGTGATGCATATCACCTTCCCAGTGTAAAGGGTGTGATGCATACTGAATGTCCCCTCTGTAGGGTGCGATGGTTGGGAATCGACAAATGGCAATGACAATTTGCGAGGTGGAAGAACATGGAATCTTCCAGAAGCTTCCCCTCTGACACTTGCCTCTCTGTTTTCGACCAGGGATAAGTAAGAGATCATCATTCTCCAAGTGGAATCAAGAACTATCAGAGATAGGACACTAATCAAGACCCCAAAAGATGACTCACCCCCCTACAATCATCTATATATGGATCCCTCATCACAGAGATCCAGGAGGCTAGAATCTTGTATCTTGTAGAGAAGTGTTGTTGGTTTTCTGATGTAACTTCATAGTGTTAGGTGATCTAAGCTTTACTTGAGGTGAAGAAGGGCTTTCTTGCTGGAGGATGATGCTGGGTCAGAACATATGGTTGTAATCCTCTTGCTACTCTTGATCATAATAAATTTATTCAAGTTTTCCTCCATATTCTTGTATGTTTCATTATATATGCATTTGTATGGTTAACACATATCTGGTCTTGTGTTATTTATGAATATAGATCTTTGTTCTTCGATAGTAGTATGTTGCTTTGATTCCACATGTGCTCTTTGAAGCTGGGCAGACGAAGAAGAAGTGGCAAAGTTCTATCAGGAAGGAGAGGAATCAAACAAGGAAACCAAGTGCAAGACTAAGGCTGGTCTCCTTTGTTCCACTCTTATCTATTTTCATAAAGGAAAGCGAAAGTATACTTTACTTGTTTGTTTCTAAGATAGCTACCTGTCTTAGTGGGAATATTAGCTCTAAGTGGACACTATTCCCGGTAACAATTACATGCATGTTTACAATAAAGCAATCAACCCTTCGAGTTAATTACACATACATGTTCAAATACAAGGAAATCATCAACATCCCTGTGTTCATGCACATCATCCTCATGCATGCATTTCATCCTTCAACTTTCGCTTAAGCACATTGTACTTTCGAAGCTGAAATGAAATATAGTGTTGCAGCAACAAAGTGAGCCTCCTACTCAACCTTTTTCCATTCACCATATTGGTAAAAACCTGCAACTTGCATTCCATTAACAAAGAAATGCAAAATAGACATGCAATATTAATTGGATAATAACTCTAACCATTTCTCACCAATCCCTTTCAAAGGTACTACCTTTGTCTACATATCAACATCAATATGTGAATCATCCTGAAACACATCAACAATGGAATCTTCCTTTCCATTTTTGCCATCTTCTCTTTCCACCTTCTTCAGCTTTTGTGGAAGCATTGTTGGATTCAGAGTCCAACGCTTTTCAGCAAGATACCCTTGCTTATGGTAGTAAATGCAACACATGTGAATGCTCTTGACACCATGATTTGCCTTGTCCAATGGACCTTTGGCTTCTTGCTTCCTTTCCTTCAAAAGTTTCCTGTATGTGGCCATTCTCTTCCAACATCTAGAAACATTATGGTTATCCAAACCACAAAAGGGACATGCAATTCTTTTCCCATACTTATATGTAAATTTATCATGTTGTGCACAATCAAAAGGAAAATGTTTAGAACCATATTTATACCTTTCTCTTTCACCTTTATTGCCTTCATGAGGAGGTGAAGCAAATGAAGAAGTGGCTCTCTTTGGAACACTGTCAATCTCTTCAAGGTTGTTAGAGTCTCCACAAATCTCTAGTTCAAGTGTGTGCTTCTGAACACCTGCATCCTACAAATGATGTTTCAAGCTATTGTATTCCTCCTAAATACAATCTTCTCACTCTTGAGGTAGAGGACCTGAAATGAAACTCCTTCTTGGAACTATTTCAATGGCCTTCATGGCAGCTTTGGAACTCTCTCCATAAGCTTGTCCATAGCCAAGACCCAAATACTTAGGCCTTTCCTTAACCATTATTGGCTCAACAATACCTTGTGCATGTTTACCCAAGCCTTTTCCTTCATAGCCCATCTTGGACATTAGCTTAGAAACTATGCCTCTAGTATGTTTTCCAAAAGAACCAATATAAGCATTCTCAGAAGAATTTGAAGACAAACTGGAATGGTTTACCTCTTCTTCAAGCTAATACCTAACTAAGGCTTACTTGGCAACAAAGATTTGTGACTCCAACTCATGCATCCTTTTTAGGTTCATGTTTGCAATATGAAGTTGCCTCTCCATTTCCTGCAATTTGTCAGAAAGCAACTGCTTCTCTTCCTCCACAAAATTCAACTACTCTCTAAGTATGTTGCTCTTCCTTCCATCCTCATATATTTGTCTCACCATATCCATAATGGTGGACAATTCTTGCTTCATGTCATCATCAAAGATTCTTGTGAAGAAAGCAGAATTTGAGGACTCACCTGTAGAGTTGCCATTATGCCAATGAACAAAAGAACTTCCAACAAGATTAACAAAGAGCTTATTTATCAACCTTTTGCAACAAACCTCTTATGCTTCAAGGATTTCCTTGAGGTCCTTTGGGATAAGAAGAATTCCTTCAGCCCTTCTTCCTTCTTGTCCTTCTTGGACTGAGCTATCAATAGGTTTCCCTTCACCTTTGCAAACTCAAACAATAGTCAATCTGAAAACAAGCATACTATCAACCTCTGACTATTTAAACACCTTTCAGACAATCAATCTTTGCTTTGTCAATCAAGAATTCTGATATAGCCTTCTTTGAAGGTGGGGTTAATCAATCTCAAGCTCTGATACCATTTGATCTGAAAATGGGGCACTAAAGGATTCTTGTCAAGCTTACAAGAACTCCCACTTCCAAAGCTTAAATGTTCCCAAGATCTAACGATTAACTAATGCAGAATTAATAATGTGCTTGGACATAGGTGTATGCTTATGTTTGTTTCAAAAATGGTTATGTTCTTTAAGTTCACTTGCTTATGATGATATCGAATACAGATGACAGTAAGTAAAGTAGCAAATAAGCAACAAATTCAATGCAGCAACAAGCAATAACCCATAACAGCAATATTAATTTTTAGTTCGCCTAAAACTCTTGGGCTATGTCTCCTTGAGCTCTAGTCAACTTGACTAGGCTCTCTGTGATTATGGAAAAGTCATTTTACAAGCTCCCTGCTCAACTCCACTGTATTACATAGAAACAATGGGCTTAGAACACCATATCATCCCTGGCTCTGAAGCTCTCAGGCTTTCTGGCTCTGGCTCTCAACTCTAGCTCTAGCTTTGGCTCGTGGCTCTCGCTCTGGCTCTGGCTCTTGGCTCTCGGCTCTGACTTCTCTGAGCTCTCTCTTAGCCTCTGCATGCCTTTGTAATTCACTTGACATCCAAGTGACTCTCTCAGCAACCTTTAGCTCTCTCGTTCAGCTCTCTGGATGCACCCCCTTAATTTCCTTATAGTCCCAAGCAAAAGCATCAAGATGTTGTCTTAACGCGGTGCATAGTTGTTCTTCTTGCTTTGCTAAGAGGGAAGGACTGATTTTCAGAGTTTTTGATGGATTGATTTCCATAACCTTAGCGTGATCTTGATCAGAATTGGCAATAAATAGCTCATACCATCGATTTCTCTCAAGTTTCCCTAAGGATTATTCCATTCGCTTATCAATTGGCATGGCAGCGGGAGGTTGGTTTTGCAAGAAGTTATCAATAAGGCCATTCTCATCTAGTTTTCTACTTCCTATAGAAGTGTCTAATGTACAAAATAGGTAGAGGGATGACTGACAAAAATCTTCCTCCTCCTCTTCCTCTACCCATAAATCCAATTCATGCTCAACAGAGGGTTGAGCATGGGGGGTATAAATACAAGCTACTAATGAGCACCAATATTGCAGCAAGAATGTTGCAACTCCTAGGGCTACCAACATTACTTCATCAACCCGAGGTTCATAAAAACTTGGAGATGACAGTGTTGTATATGTTATCACTCAGGTTGTTCCCTTTGACTCCTAAGGGAATACGGCTGAGGTAACCACAAACCAAGCTTTGGACTGCAGGTCCTAGCCTACCAGCAGTCAAAGAGGGCTCTCTCTTTGGGATTTAGCTTTTTTAAAAGGGATGATTTTAGGCTAGATATGATGCACATGGGTTTTGATTTTGATTGATGGGATGGTTGATCTATTCAAGCAGAGTTGGCATGCAAAGTGTAAGAAGTTCAAACCATTGGGCATGGAGTCAATGAATGTGAACTGAAGGGTGTGTTTTCTTTGGTAGAAGAGGGGAATATGAAGCAGGATAGCTACACATGGCACAATGATTTATGCTGGAACAAAGATGAAATGGAAGTAAGGGGATGAGAGGCAATTAAGGATCTTTCATCCAGCCAAAGAGGGAAAGTGGATGAAGGCTAAATAGGAGCAATGAAGAATTCCTAGACAGCATTCAAATGTGAAGGAAACAGCTTAAACATGTTTGATTAAAAATGCATATTCATCACTGATTTAGAGGAAAACATAGAAAAGTTACAAGAATTGAGCACAGAGGACATGAAAACCAGTTCTGATCTATTCCTTTTTCCTGCAACTTAGATTATGGTATTATAGATGATACAGCTACATATAAACTGATAAACAGAGGGAGGAAAGACTTATTGGACCGTGGGCAAGCACGAGAATTCCATATCAGGTTCTTCAGCCATTAAATGCACAACGAGCCAGTTCAGATGCAAGCATTCCAGCAATCTTTGATTACAGAAATTCTTAATATTTACAGCGCAAATCTCAAATGAGAGATCAACCAAACAACCCACCAACCAACTACCCTCATTACATTGTTCAGAGCTGTATTTATAGGCAAAATATCTAAAAAAGATCTGCTAGAAGATCTTAGGAAATAAATGCAATTAACCTAACTTCTCTTTCAAGTAATGTAAAAATATCTATCTAATGCTACGCTGGGGGCAGATGCTTCAACAAAGAGGTTATGTGGCGTCCTTTGGTAGCTCTGCTTGTCCAATCTGCAATCACTGTGCCCTCCATTTCTTATCTGCATCTCTTAGTCGATTCCGCTGCTCTTAGGTGACTGTGACTCTTATAAAATCTGATATGACTCGGTTTTAATGGCCTTTAACTCTGTTTTGGTATTCATTGACTTTGCTTGGATGATCCTTAATGCTCCTCTGCTTTGATATTGTCGATCTAATACTCTTTGCCGCTTCACTGATACTCTCTTAATTGAGTCTGGGCTTCATTTTTCCTCTAATATCCTCGAAACTGCTAAATCGCCCCTTTTCGACACTTTCCAAGCAAAAAAGAACTACTGCAAATTGAGGCTTTCCATTTCGGTCCTTTTCCCGTAGCAATGCGCAATTAGCGCATCAAAAACTGCCTCAGTTTTTTATTCCGGGCCTCCTAAGCTGCATTTTCGCCTTTGCGCACTTTTTTTTGGTGGATGACGTCAGCATGGGGCCCAGTACGGCGGATGACGTTAGCATGACGTTAGCGGTGGTACGGTGAATGACATCAGCGAGGTGACGTGGCAGGGTGACAGGGCGCAGGTACAGCACACTGGCAAGCGAGGTGGCGGCATCGTCATGCGGTGATGTAAGCAACAGGGGAGGGCGGTAAGCGGTTTGCGTCAGACCACTTTTGGTACGGGAGCGGTATGTGTCAGGGGCGGCCCGATGCAATGAAAAACCGACAATTGTCCCGGTGTACGACGTGAAACCGTCGACCATCGGGTAATATCGTGCCGCTACGAAGGGGCGCCCGATATCGACGAAGGTCTTTGGATCTGTGGAGAGTGATCCGACGGTGGACGTGAGGGCAAGATGAACGGGTTTTAATAAAATTGTGTGCACTATAAACGTTAATTTTTCGCGGCCTTGGGTGGGTTTTGGACTTTAGGTTAGAGGTTAATGTGTTTTGGTGCGGGACTATGGTTATTTATTAATCGGACATTAATAAAATCCAAATGCAATGTGCACGGAGGGTGTGGTATGGTGTTATGTGTGGGGGGGGTTGATGTGGTTATTTATTTAACCAGAAGTTAAATAAATCCCAAGGGTAACGACGTAGAGGGGCTAACAATGGGTCCCAAATGGACCTAATGTTTCCCAACTTTATATACTTGGCTATAGTTGCCATGGAGTGGGATATTTAATATTTTTGGGGTTTTTTATATAGTTTTTTGTAGAATTGGGGGAGGAGAAATGATTTAGGGAGCTAAATAATAAAGTTAGGAGTTAATATGAATTGGTGAAATGGAAATGTAAGGGAAATGATGCCAAGTTCAATATTTGGAACTTAAACATGGGATTTGAATGGGATATGGAGAAAATATTTTACACAAGAAATATGGCTTCTTTTCACTAAGTCAACTCAGAAGTCAACTTGGTTTTTTAATAAGGATGGAGTGAAAACAGGACTGGTTGGGCAGATCCCAAGGTCCTCAAGGGGATGTTAGTGAGTGATTTGGGAAATAAGAAGAAGGGAGAGTTAGAGATGCCTTGTTGTACCACCAAACAACTGCCATGGTGCCAATTCCATAAGTGATATAAGTATTTTTTGACAAGACCACAAGTGATTACCAATCTGCTTCTGCAACCTCAAACTACTTACCCAGCCTACTTTACCTAGCATTTATTCTTCTTTTGGTTTGGGTGCACTTGGACTTGCAAACCCACCTTTACAACTTTTTTCTTTTAACTGGCCTCCTAACTACATCTATACTTATTTCATCCAGGGGCTCAGATTGGGCTGTTGAGCACCCTTGCTTGTCTACCTATCTAAGAATCTGCCAAGTTTAAGCTGTTTGGATAGATAATAATTCTCTATATTCTACAACAGGAAATTGAAACCTAGGGAGACCAAGATTAAGCTGTTTGGATCTCCCTTCAATTGAAAATTCTTCAAAAATGGAATAACTCATAAAAATTGCAATACAATAGAGGCACTTAGGCCAGCAGACTCCCATGGGCACTTATTTGGCCTAAGTAGAAAATATGGAACATTGCAGCCTGCAGAGCATGACATATTTGGCATGTAAAAATGTCAATCATGAAAGATGAATACCTGCTATGAGCAGGAGGCTAACAGTGGCTCCACTTGGGGATGGCCCTTCCTTGTGAAAGGCCAAGAACAGCAGGTCAGAATGCCTTGGTCTTTAATTATTGTTGTACTCTGAAAACTTCCCTTTGCTGGCTGCTTTATTTATGAACATGACAACACACTTGAAGAGCTTAGGGCCTTCACTTCGGGCTTCAACTGCAGCAAGTTTGCTATCCAAACAAAAAACTGAAATCCTACCTACCTATTCTAACCAGCACTTACTTTGTTGTTAGGTGAAATGAAATAACCAATGCAGCCATTTAAGTATTATAAGCATGAACGAGCTTTGTTGCTTGTGCTTGCTGGCAAGAAAAACTGAGATCTTGCAATCTGATATGGCTTTGTTAATCTTTGAGAAGATCAGAAAACTGTTGACCTTCTTTGCTGAAACAAGAAACTGTACAAAAGGGTCCTGCGGTATATATACATTATTGCTGGACTGAATTGAAGAACTGTACAAAAGTTTGGAATCACTATCATGCCTTGGAATAGGGATATCATCAACATTTTGATATTGAGGCACACTGCCTGCTAATGGAGAAGAGCACTTCTTTACATCATCATTCCCCCTGTCATCACATGAATCATATACAACGTGAACTGCTATTTTCAATTTATTACAAGCAGGCTCATATGGCCCTTGACTGATCTGTGCAGGCTGCTCCTCTTCTTCTTCAAAAAACACAGATGGATGAACACAAAGAGGCAGGGGATCCATTTGGATTACTTGGTCACGAACAATTGATTTCGAATCTTCCTCAATCTGATATTCAATGGCTCTTTGGGGCTGCAAAACTAGAGGCAATGTATTTTGAACAATGATTTGGGCTTCCTCCAGGTGATCAATATCAACCCTTGCTAATATTTGTTTATTAACTGCATGATAGTTCTCCTTAATAAACTGAAAAGAATCAACACAAAAAGGTAAAGTTTCTCCGCTGAAATCAAAATTTTCTACGCTTTCCTCTTTTACTTCATAGCTGAGATATGCAAGTTGATTATTGATTTTAGACTGTTGATCCTAAACTGTGCTTTCTGCCAAAATAGGCTCTGACTCCTCTGCAAGGCTGATTTGGTCATTAGGCTCATCATCATCATCATCATACTCATCGTATTTTGGCAAGCAGTTGAAAGAAGAGAAGTTGTGATATTCATATAGTATATCAGGAGACTACTCCATGATGTATGGATGTACGAATATGTCATCTGTTTTGTGGCAGGTTTGTTCATGAATGTCATTACTTTTCTCTTGCAAAACAGATGGGTTCTGGTGCTCTAAACTTTCCACTTTCATTGTGATCATTTCCTCTGACTTTTGTAACAAACCATGAAGTTTATCTTCTTGCTCTGCTTTGCACTTTTCTTCCCTAATCTTCAGATTTGCCTCTATGTCCACTGCCATGTCCTGCATTTGTTTCATATTGGATGGCCTCCTTTCTCTTAAACGGAATTCTATTTCAGGGTCAAAAGCTCTTGGATAATGCAATAGAGCTAAATCAGGGGGAGGTCTAATATTCAAAAGCATAGAATGATACACTTGATTGAATCAATCACAAAATTGTTGAACAGATTCTTTTGGACTTCTTTTTAACTGATTATATTATTCAATGAGCAAGAGGAAATTAAGTTTGATCATCCATCTATCAAGGAAGAGCTTGGAAAACTGCTAAAGATTAGAGATGCTAGCCTCAGGCAATGCTTTAAACCAAGTCCTAACTTCGCTTTGAAAAGAAAGGGCAAACAGCCTAATACTAACATCCTCATCCTCCACTTCAAATATATTAAGATAGTCTTCAAAGGCTTGGATATGCTTTGGTGCAGTAATACCATTCTCTCCATCAAATCTTGGGAGATACTTAGGATGATTTTTGGGCAGAGGATTAAGCACGGGAGGCAAAACAAGGGGCCTATATCTGTCAGGAACCTTACGAGGCATGGGATTATGTATAGGGATTGGCTGAATGGGCTCGATATGAACAAGGATAGAATGATTGGCTTTGACATTTGTTTCCTCCTTGGCTGTATGATAATTTTCAGCAGCATTAAAAGGCTGCTGTTTTACTGTGCAAGGAGGCTTTTCAACAACATTTTCAAAAGGAAAATCATGAAAATCTAATTTAAAATCACTTTTAAAATACAATATACACAGCAAAATTTTATGGAAGAGAAAGAACATGACCTCTTGGATAGTAATCCAAGTCAAAAGCCTGATCTGCTCGTATATTTCTCTTGGGTTCATTTCTCCAGTGGAGTCTTTATTATGAGGATTATGTGGAGTCGCTAGGTGGATAAGTAAATTAACTTTGAAGGGCCTGATCTCTGTCCACCACACAGATCAGGACTTAATATCCAATAAGAAACAAAATATTTTTGAGATTTTTTGAGATTTTTTTTATTTTTTGAGATTTTTCAAAACAAGTTTAAGATTTATTCGAAAGGCAAACTGATCAAAAATGGGGATTTGGGGTGATGAACAGATGATTTTTCCCCAGCGGAGTCGCCATTATGTTATCACTCAGGTTGTTCCCTTTGACTCCTAAGGGAATACGGCCGAGGTAACCACAAACCAAGCTTTGGACTGCAGGTCCTAGCCTACCAGCAGTCAGAGAGGGCTCTCTCTTTGGGATTTAGCTTTTTTTAAAGGGATGATTTTAGGCTAGATACGATGCACATGGGTTTTGATGTTGATTGATGGGATGGTTGATCTATTCAAGTAGAGTTGGCATCCAAAGTGTAAGAAGTTCAAACCATTGGGCATGGAGTCAATGAATGTGAACTGAAGGGTGTGTTTTCTTTGGTAGAAGAGGGGAATATGGAGTAGGATAGCTACACATGGAACAATGATTTATGCTGGAACAAAGATAAAATGGAGGTCAGGGGATGAGAGGAAATTATGGATCTTTCATCCAGCCAAAGAGGGAAAGTGGATGAAGGCTAAATAAGAGCAATGAAGAATTCCTAGACAGCATTCAAATGTGAAGGAAACGGCTTAAACATGTTTAATTAAAAATGCGTATTCATCACTGATTTAGAGGAAAACATAGAAAAGTTACAAGAATTGAGCACAAAGGGCATGAAAACCAGTTCTGATCTATTCATTTTTCCTGCAACTTAGATTATGGTATTATAGATGATACAGCTACATATAAACTGATAAACAGAGGGAGGAAAGACTTATTGAACCGTGGGCAAGCACGACAATTCCATATCAGGTTCTTCAGCCATTCAATCCATAACCAGCCAGTTCAGATGCAAGCATTCCAGCAATCTTTGATTACAGAAATTCTTAATATTTATAGCGCAAATCTCAAATGAGAGATCAACCAAACAACCCACCAACCAACAACCCTCATTACATTATTCACGGTTGTATTTATAGGCAAAATATCTACAAAAAGATTTGCTAGAAGATCTTAGGAAATAAATGCAATTAACCTAACTTCTCTTGCAAGTAATGTAAAAATATCTATCTAATGCTGCGCTGGGGGCAGCTGCTTCAAAAAAGAGGTTATGTGGCGTCCTTTGGTAGCTCTGCTTGTCCAATCTACAATCCCTGCGCCCTCCATTTCTTATCTGCAGCTCTTAGTCAGTTCCGCTGCTCTTAGGTGACTGTGACTCTTATAAAATCTGATGACTCGGTTTTAATGGCCTTTAACTATGTTCTGGTATTCATTGACTTTGCTTGGATGATCCTTAATGCTCCTCTGCTTTGATATTGTTGATCTGATACTCTTTGTCGCTTCAATGATACTCTTTTAATTGAGTATGGGCTTCATTTTTCCTCTGATATCCTCGAAACTGCTAAATCACCCCTTTTCGGGACTTTCCAAGCAAAAAAGAACTGTTGCAAATTGAGGCTTTCCATTTCGGTGCTTTCCCTGTAGCGATGCGTGATTAGCACTAATCGCACATCAAAACCTGCCTCAATTTTTTATTCCGGGCCTCCTAAGCTGCAATTTCGCCTTTGCGCACTTTTCTTTCGGCGGATGACGTCAGCGGTACGGCAGATGACATCAGCATGGTGCACAGTACAGCGGATGATGTCATCATGACATTAGCGGTGGTACGACAGATGACGTCAGTGAGGTGACGTGGCAGGGTAACGGGGCGCGAGTACAACACACTGGCATGCGAGGTGGCGGCATCATCATGCGGTGACGTAAGCAACAAGGGAGGGTGGTAAGAGGTTTGCGTTGGACCACTTTTGGTACGGGAGCGGTATGTGTCAGGGGCGGCCCGATGCAATGAAAAATCGACAACTGTCCCGGTGTACGACGGTGAAACCGTCAACCATCAGGTAATATCGTGCTGCTACGAAGGGGCGCCCGATATCGACAAAGGTCGTTGGATCTGTGGGGAGTGATCCGACGGTGGACGGGAGGGCAAGATGAACGGGTTTTAATAAAATTGCGTGAGCTATAAGCGTTAATTTTTCACGACCTCGGGTGGGTTTTGGACTTTAGGTTAGAGGTTAATGTGTTTTGGTGCGGGACTATGGTTATTTATTAATCGGACATTGATAAAATCCAAATGAAATGTGCACGGAGGGTGTGGTATGGTGTTATGTGTGTGTGTCGGGGGGGGG
>APFE030526444.1:72669-107739 GCA_000404065.3 Pinus taeda
TTTTTAAGAAATCATTTGCAACGAAACCATGTATGATAGGGACCAAGGGAAAGAACATAGGTTATGACAGGGGTATGGGACAACATTGTCCATTTGATTTTTGTCCTTTAAATGAAGCAAACTCTGTTATCTGAAAGGGATTCATATACATTTGGTGACAAGGGAAAGAGGGCTTCATTTGTATTTTTATCAAAAGGAGATTTGACAACTTCAAAGGGAATCATAAAAAGGGAAAACAAGGTTTGTTCTTGGGAAGCACAACAATATGATTTTATAGACCAAAAAACACAGCAATATGTCCATTATAAATATATACACAGCTGCATTCTTTAATGTTTCCTTTTTTATAAATCTTATAACAGCAGCGTGCCCTTTTTTTATACCCAATAATATCTCTGTTTTTCATATTTTGGGTCATTTTGGCATTTTATTATTATTTTTCTTTTCACATCAATTTTTTTTATATATATATTTTTTATTCTTTTTTGTTTTATTTTCTTGATGTAGGTCCATTTAATTTGCTTGTTGTGGGAAGGAGAAGAGCATTTTAGGGTTTGGTGAAGAAATTTGGGAAGGGAAAGATTTTGAAGGATTGTGGGATGGAAACCTTGTATTTCTTGCAAACAAAATAAATGAAATAATAAGATAAACATGTAGCAACATTTGTGAATTTAATTGAAAGGGAAACAAGGATGGGATAATAGGGATTTAACCTTGAAAAACAAACAAAACCCTAGCAGATTTGCCTACATTGACAACATTTAAATTCACCATTTCTCTTGCAAATTTTTGAAGAAGAAAACCATTAGACATGTCATCATTCACTCATTCCTTGTTATCATAGATGAATTTGGAGCTTACCTGGTCGATTTAGCAATTTGGGAGGGCGATTTGGGTGATTTAGCAAGTTTCTGGCGAACCCAGCTCGACTAGTCGCACCTCCAACTCGACTAGTCGCACCTCTCTAACTGGTCGCTCCAGTTCTGGAAATGCACTGTGGGAGCAGCTCTGAGTGGTCGCACCCACCCAACTCGTCGCACCCCTGCTCTGAGTGGTCGCACCTCAAACTCGACTAGTCGCTCCTTTTTGAAGGAGGATTGTGGAGGCCTTCCCGGTGTCGGAATCAGGTGCAGGATAGCTCGTTGGAAAGGTATTTGAGTCTATCTTCCAACCCAAGTGGAATTTTTCAATTTGGAGTTTATTTCACCTATCAAAAATCAAATCTCCCAAGACTGGTCAAAAAGTGCCAAATGAGGCTGCCTGAAAGAAGAGTGATGTTGCAGTCAACTTTTGAATGCCTTCCTCAACCACAAATTGAGCTCATGATAGCTCATTGGAAATTTATATTTGTCTAGTTATCATTTTAATCATCAATGAAATCATTTGGACAACCAAGCTAGGAGAAAAATTGATTTTCCCAAGGTCACTTCAGAGGTGTCTTTGATTCTCCTGAGGCAATGGTATTCTTGACATTTCTCTCAAACCATGACACGTGTGTAAAAATTGAAAGAGGTTTTTAGTCTTGGGAATTTTTTGGACAAAAACCTCTCTCAGTTTCCCAAAATGCATCTTTTATTGCTCTGAAACATCATTTTAGTGAAACTTGTCCCGATGTGAGGAACAAGGGAGTTTGTCGAAATGAAGCGAAATGAAGGGGATAGGGGGCTTCTAAATTCTTGGAGAAATTTTTGGGAGTAGGGAGGGATGTTAGGAAGCAGGGGAAAGTGGAATCGTGGAGATTGAGTGAGGGGAAGGGGTCCAAACAGGAAAAACACAGGCCAAACCTAGACAATTGCTAGGTTGTAGCAAGAAACTAGGGTTTGTGCAAAAATGAGGAATTTGGCGGATCTAAGGGATGGGAAGTGTTTGATAATGTACTTTAAGGATAGGGGAAGGTGTATGAACATCAGGAAACAAGTTTTGCCGATGATTTGGCCGCCCAAGAGAAATTGCCTTCAAAACCCTAGGAGAGGGAAATGAGCTTGCCTAGGCACAACTGAAGCAAGAACAAGATGTAAAATGACTCATTAGACACTGACATGATAATGAAAACCCTATTAATGATTATAGGCTCAGCTGAATGATGACATTGACTGACATTTGGGCAAACCCTAGACCTAATGCCTAGTGACCAAATTTTGCTTGAAGACTCACTGAAATGACAAAATTTGACCTTGACACATCAAAATCACTTTGTAAGAGCATATTTGATCACTGTAGGAAGGCTGTAAAGACTGACACTAACAAACCACATCAAAAATACTGGTGTATTCATCTGTGATCTGTTTGTGAGCGGTGTCCTTTGGTGTTCTATCTGAGGAACTTACCCTGTAAATTCCTACACTTCCTTTGCTTTGTTGATGCATGTTGGAGGGTGGATATGTTGTGTTTCTTCTGGTTCAAGTAGATCTTCTCTTCTGTTATTGTTTTGTTGATTTGATTCTACTGATAGGTTGTCTTATTGTTGTGATGTGCAGGTGTTGGCCTCTTCTATTGTTGTTGAGATTTGGATAGGTGCCATAGTTCCTACAAGTTTGTTGATATTCTTCCTCTGCATGGGTGTTGAAGGAGGAGCCTAGACACTGTTGTTGTTTCAATATAGGCAGCTACAGGGTTTCGTATAGTACTACAGGAAATCGTGTAGTTGCCTCGTTTTGAAGAAAAAAATCTTTATTTTTCTTGGAGGGTGAATAGGTGTTGAAATAGGAATGGAAGGGTTGGAAATGGAGTGGTAGGTGAGGTAGGCTACTGGTGGTGTGGCCCTTTGATTATTTCTTTGTTTCCTCTCTAATAAAAAAATGTTTCTTCTAAGTGGACTTCTTGATGGACACAGAGGGTCCATGGTCATGAAATGGTGTTGGTTGAAATGTGGTGAACAATGGCCTCCTTTTTCAACCCAAAATAGGATTGCATCATGATTTTTCAATCGAAATTTCATTCCTATACATTTTCAGGAATTTATGTAGTACTACAGGAAACTATTGTAGTAACTATAGGAAATCCTGTAGAAGTCACAGAATTGCCTGAAAAGTGGTTTTTTGATGGTTGGAGATGAGTATGGATGAATGAAACATGGTCTTCATGGAGGAGATGAAATGAATGAAGGAAAAATGGGTTTTTGCATGGATTTTTTCCCACTGAACTTGGTGTCCATTATTTTCTTGGAAACTTTCAAAAACCATAATTGTTATGAGTGGGAAAGTTTGAGGTCCTTTCCATTACATTTTGTGTGTGTTTTTTTTTTTAAAGACAACCAGGTTGGCTCAAAGGAAGTTTTCATCCTGGTTGCATGCCCCAGGTGCCTCAAAGGAGGTTTTCACCCAGGGGTCTTTTATTTTTCTCTTTCTTATTTTTCACTCTTGGGCTACCTCAAGGATATTTTCAACCCAAAAGTGGGTCTCATGTGCCTCATGGAGGTTTTCGCCTAGGTCTCTTATTTTTTTTTCTTTTTTTCAAAGATTCATAGTCTTCAAGAATTTGGTGAGGTGGAATTTGAGACTCCTTCAATCACCATTACTGCCTTACTAATACTACTCACGAACTCCTCCTTTGATAGAGGCTTTTTGTAGGCTTTCAATCTATACCCATTGACAAGCAAGGGGATACCTTATTCAAAAATGGTTCTTATTTGAATAGCCCCATTTTCATGGCACTTTTCTATCACATATGGGCCTAATCATCTAGTCATGAACAAGCCTTTGAAATCCTTAAACTTTGAGTCATACAGCAAAGCCTAATCACCTTCTTGAAACAATTTGTCTGTGATATTTTTGTCATGCCAAACCTTTCTTTGTACTTGAGTCACTTATGTGTGCAGGAGGGCCTACATCCTGAATTCATCTAACCCATTGAGCTGGAGAAGCCTCTCTTGTTGTGCCCTTGTGACATCCAGATCCAATTGTGCTGCCATTCTTAAAGTGTTGTACTCAAACTCAATGGAGAGCAGAGCCTCCTTCCCATAGACCAAATCATAAAGGGTGAAGCCAGTGGTTGTCTTCCAAGTTGTATTGTAGGCCCAAGTGGCCTCCACTAGTTTTTCAACCCAATCCTTCCCGTTTTTGTTCACCACCTTTGTCAGAATGCTTTCCAATATTTTGTTGGTAACTTTTACTTGTCCATTGGCCTAAGGGTGGTAAGGAGTGGACTTCATGTGCTTGATCTTATGTTGGCTTAACAGATTCTCAATCATGTGTGAGGTGAATTGAGTTCCCTGATTAGTGACTAGCTCTCTAGGGTATCCAAACTTGTAAAACAGATTCTCCCTCAAGAACTCAGCCACTTTTTCTTATGTGGCTACCTTGACAGCTTTGGTTTCAAACCACTTTATTAAGTAGTTAGTGCACACAATGATGTACTTTTTTTGTCCTAATGGACGATCAATGGGCCCAATGAAATCCATGCCCCACTTGTCAAATGGCTCAAAAAACACTTGAGGTTGAAAAGAAATTTCATCCTTGGGAGTAGGTTTCCCCATTCTTTGGCACCAGTCACATTGGCTGGTATATCTTCTTTCATATTGGTGGAGAGTGGGCCAATAGTAACCAACTTCTAGTACCTTGAAGGATGTCCTTTTGGCTGCAAAGTGACCTCTAGAAGGCCCATCATGACAGGCCAGAATGATGTCAAAAACTTCCTCCTCCCTGAAACATCTTATCATAATTTGATATGGTCCTAACTTGAAGAGATTGCCCCCAATCCAAGTGAAACGAGCACTTTTCCTTATAATTCTTCTCTTTTCCTTGGAGGATAGATTTGGAGGAAATTGTGCAGCTACTTAATAGTTGGCTATGTCAGTGAACCACGAAGAGAGAACTGAAATGGCGAATAAATTCTATCTTGTAGTTGGTCATCAACCATTCCTTCTTCGCCTATAGGCAAATCCAATCTGGACAAAAAATATGCAACTACGTTTTCTCTATCAGGGTTATCAATGATAGTTAGATCAAATTTTTGTAACAAAAGCAACCATCTAATAATTCGGGCATTCACATCAAGTTTTTTAATCAAATATTTAATAGCAGCATGGTCAATATGTAGAAAGGTCTGGTAGCTAGTGATGTAATGTCTATATTTATTCAAGGAATGGACAACAACTACGAGCTCTTTTTCAGTCACAGTGTAGTTCAACTTAGCTTTGGATAGATTTTTATTAATGAAATAAATGGCATAAGATAGCTTGTCATATATTTGGCCCAGAGTTACACTTTTTTAGAGGCATCAGCATGGATGTGGAAAGGAAGAGCCCAATTTTGGTGTCGGAGTGTAGGTGTAGTAGTCAACTTGTCCTTTAGGTTTTCTAGGGCCTCTTGGCAACTTTTTAACCATAAAAATTCGAAATCATTGGCCAACAGTCCAAGCAAGGGTGAGGCTACCTTACTAAATTATTTTATGAATCTCCTATAGTATCCAGCTAAACCTAAGAAACTTCTGACATCCCTCTGCTTCTGAAGAGTAGGGACCCTGTTTATGATAGATATCTTATTTGGGTCTACTTGCAGTCCTTCTTGGGATATTGAATGACCTAGAACAGTCCCTGTAGTCATCAAGAAATAAAACTTCTCAGGACTAAGGGACAATTTCATTTCAATGCATTTTTTTGATACCTTTCCCAAGTTAGAGAGAGCCTCCAAGAAATCACGCCCATAAGTGGTGAAATCAATAATATAAATTTCCACATAGTCATGGACTAGCTCTGCAAAGATGCTCAAGACTGCCCTCTAAAAAGTGACAAGGACATTGCGTAACCGGAAAGGAAGAACCCTATAAGAAAATGTACCCCATGGACAGATGAAGGTGGTTTTATCCTGGTCCTCTGGGATGATATCGATCAGATTGTACCCACGGAATCCATCCATGAAAGAGAAGAACTTCTTTCCTGCCAGACCATCTAATACTTGGTCAATGAAAGGTAGAGGGAAATTGTCCTTTTTTGTGGATTTTTTTAGCCCTCTTTAGTCCACACAAATCCTCCACTTCCCATTTTTCTTTGGAACCAGAACCAGAGGAGACACCCACTCACTATCTGATATGGGATAAATGAACCTTGCATCCAACAACTTCTGCAATTCTTCTTTGACTATATCATTGAGGGATGGGTTTATTATCCTCTAAGGTTGGCGCACTGGCTTGCAGCATTCCTTGATGTAAATGTGGTGAGTACAAACTGAAGGGTGGACTCCCTTCATTTCCTTGTAACTCCAAGCAAAGGCATCCATATGCTTTCTTAGCATGTCACATAACTCCTCTTCCTGATATACATAGAGAGAGGGATTGATTTTCAATTTTCTTTCTAGGCCAAATTCTATCATCTTGACATGATTAGGACTTGAGACAGCTAGGAAAATATCATTCCAAGGGTTATCTTCAGCTTTCTTCACTAACTCCTCAAGAGACATGGTGTTGAGGGGTTGCTTTTGGAGGATTTTCTCAATCAAGTCATCTTCATCAAGTTGCCCCCCTCCTATAGTAGCATCTAGGGTATAGATTGAGGAAGAGTAGACTTCATCTTCTTCCTTTTCTTCTAACCATAAAGGTAAGTCATGCTCTATAGATGGTTGAGCAGGAGGGTACAATACCAATTGTTTTGGACAAATGCCCATTTTTAATGGTCATATTCCCATCCCTGGAACTTATGTAAGCATCAACATTGGCTAACCATATCCTTCCAAGGATGAGAGGATAACCATTGAACTTGGTCTTAGGTTGGAGAAATAAGAATTCAACAAGGTATTCCCAAGAATCAATGGAGACCATCACATCCTCAACAACTCCCTCAGGAGCTGTTATGGATCTATATGCAAGTTGCAAGACTATTGTGGTCTTTCCTAATGATCCTTGGAGATTCAGTTTAAGCATAGTCTCCTCAGTCAGCACATTAATGGCAACCCCAAGATCAATCAGGGTATGGGGGACAATGATGCCATCGATGTGCACATCTACCATGGGACTTCCAGGATCTAGATACTTTGGGAAAATCACCCACCCCAACATTAAGTCGAATAGTTGTCTAATGACATTAATGGTAGGGGTGTCTTTCTTTCGCCTCTGAGGATGTTTGAAACATTTATCCTCTATTAACTTGTTTTAGATGGGGACATCCTTGATAGCTTGGAGAAGAGGGATTTTAACACATAGGATTTTCAATTCACCTAGAAGTTTAGTCTCTTCTGGGGTGTGTTGGACAGGATGGATTAATCTCTCAAGAAAAAGGGGTGGATTTTCTTGAGGGACATTCTCCTCCTTTTCCTCTTGAAGCTCCTCAGGTGGAGATGGAAGTTGATTATTTGGAAGCACTCTTCCAGAACTGAGGTTAATTTCTTGAATTTCCACAACATAGGCAGGGTAATATGCTTCTCCATTGTAGACCTATCATGCCTGTCTGTTTTTCGATTTCAGAATTAGTTGAGCAGGCATCAGAGGTTGCTTAGGTGGAGCAGAGCGTAGGAGTTGTGGTTGAGATGGAGGTGGAGGAAGAAAATTTGGAGATTGGTTGTATGGGGACCTCCAACCCTGGGATGGTGCATTCCACTGAGGTTGTGGAGGAGTATATGGATGAAATGGTTGGTTGGAAATTGGGAATAGTATTAAGGTGCAAAAAACCAAGGAGAAGGTGTGGACCATGAAGGATGAGTAGGAGGGAACTAAGGGGAAGTGGATGTGTCTGGTTAGGGTTGTAATATGAATAGGATGCCCCTTTCATGCCTTGTCAATATGGTCGAGAGCCTTGAGGCCTCCTTTGGTTGATATATCAAAGTTGTTAAGTCACCCCTTCAATTCCCTTACACATAGATTTTAATCCAATCAGAGAAGGGAACTTGTCTGTGAAGTGGTTCTCCTCACAAACCAAGCATATTTCTATAATATTCAATGGACATTCATTCCTAGGGTTCCTCCTAGTGCATCTAGGGCAAAAGACAGCTAGGGCTCTTTCTCCTTCCTCCTGCCTCCTCTTGATCTGAATGGTGTCCATTTGCAGAGCAAGGGTATGCAACATTTCACTCTTGAATTCTTCCAACATGTTCCCAATTTAATTTTTTATGGATGTGTTGGAGGATGATGAACTAACCAAAGCTTGACTAGCCCTACCATTCTTTTTAGCTTCCCAAGAATGATTTTCGAAAAATGTCTTGATATCATCATAGGGTAACTGATAGATGTCCCTTCCTGACAGTAGGTTTAGGGTTTCTAGGATATCTTCCATGATCCCTATAAGAAGGACTAGCTTAAGTCATTTTGGATCAAGGGTGCATCTAGCACTTTTGTAGATGAGTTGGAACCTTTCCTCACAATCTTCCAAAGATTCATCATGTCCCAAGGTCATTCTAAAAAATTCTTCTTTGTTATCTTTGGACCTGCAATAGTCCCTATACTTATTGTTGAAGGATTGTTGCATCTAAGCCCAGGTGGTGATGATGTCCCCAGGTAAACCCATGAACCAATGTAAGGCTACATCTTTAAGGGTGGATGGGAACAGTTTCAAATTCTGGTCATCAGAGGTGTAATCATAGGTTCTGCATATGACAGCAAACTCAAACAAAAATGCATTTAGGTCCTCTAAGGTCAAGCAATGGAAGTGAGGAAGGGAAGAGGGGCATATGTTTTTCATCCTATCATCCCCATTAGTTTCTCTAATGGGAAAAGAACCCTCAACTCTATTCTAAGCTCCTTCTCTGTCTCCAATCCCATTTCTATTTTTAGCCATGGTGTAGGTCAGTGGAATAGTCTCCTCTTCTTCCTCAATACGCTCTTCAAAGATCTCTAGTAGTTAGTTTAATGGGTCCTCTAGCTCACAACTAGCGAAGAAGAGGGAAGGTTGGTTGTTTGATGTGGTGGGGATATTTGGAAGCAATTTCCCTAAGTTGTCTTACTCGTACAAGGCACGAAAGGAGTTTTTTTTTTAGGTTTTTTTTTTTTTCAGAATTACTTGCAGAATGGAAAGAAAGCAAAACAAAATTGCAACTACTTTCTAAATGGAACTACTTGCAAAATTGGAGAGAAAGAAAAAGATTGCAACTATTATTTTAATGGAACTATTTACAGAATTGGAAAGAAAGCAAAACATTGTAACTATTTGTTGAATGGAACTATTTGCAGAATTGGAAAGAGAGAAACAAATTGCAACTATTTGTCGAATGGAACTATTTGTGGAATTGGAAAGAAAGAAACAGATTGCAACTATTTGTTGAATGGAACTATTTGCATAATTGGAAAGAAATAAAAAATCACATCTACTTAGACACCTCCCCAGCAACGTCACCAAAAAGTGATGAGCACCAGTATTGCAACAAGAATGTTGTCTCCTAGGGCTACCAACTTTACTTCATCAACCCGGGGTTCGTACAAACTTGGAGGTGACAGTGTTTTATAAATAGTAGATGCAATGGTATACTCTTGTCACTTTTCAACTAGGGAAATAGACCACTAAGGTTTTTCAAACCGAACTTCTATTGACTATAAGGAGTCTGACTACCAAATGGAAAAGGGAAAGATATCCTTAATGCAAAAAGGGAATGTTGCCTACTCTAGGTAATGAAGGATTGAATTGGAAGATGTTATAAAGTGACATGAAATCATCTAGCTAAACACCTACACATTTTTCTTGCAAAAGAAACCTAGCTTAACCTTGTTTATAACATGTAATGATCTAGAATGACTGAGCATGGAATCTAATCTAGGCATTATTATGATTGTTCCATGCATGTGCTAATTTAGAAATTGCAGAAAAAAGTCTTTTTTGATGTTTAGTTTTATGAATGAAAATCCTAATTTTCACTTGTTCTATGGCAGGGGATACAGGTATGGAGGAAAAGGTATGGACTAGTTTCAAGGGTATGGAAGCCAACTGTAGGCCTAATCTAAGCTCAGATGAATGTTTTTGCTAAATTCAACCTTAAAACGGGCTGCTACAAGGTTTCCTATAGTACTACAGGATATCCTAGTTCTACTATGGGATGTCCTATTTTACTACAGGAAATAGGCTGAAAGCTTAGAAGATGGTAGGAAAGGTAGAATAAAGTGTGGGAAAGGTGTCTGATGGGGAAATAAGGCATGGAGGAGGTGCACACTATCCAGGGCTCAGCCAGATGCTTCAAGATGGTTGGGTTTTCTTAATGGAAATGACCACTTTTCTTACAAAACAAGAATTCGGATTTAGGGTTTGGTGGACCTTAGCAGCATAGTTGGATAGGACTTGGATGAGGTGAATGAGATGAGGTCTCCCTATGAAGTAGAAGCTCCTATAACAACATACACATTTTTCTTCATTTATGCACAAATTCATCTATACATGGAAAATATGAGTTGAAGGGAGGAAAACAAAGTTATTAATAGCTAATGGCTAATTTCATGAATGGAAGTTCTTTCAAACCATAGCAAACTCAAGAAATAAAAATGACAATTGCAAATACTTCTAAGGAATTCAGATACATTGATCTATTCAACAAGAAACCCTAAATATGTAGTAATCAAACAAGAAATTTGTTTTTGGGTTGTGTGAATGGAGCCCTCAAGTCATGATCCCATAAGGGAGATGAGGTGAAATCCACTTCACAAGATTTTATGAAGTGTTTATTGTCACTATGATACCACTAATCTAACTATACACAAATGGAAGCAAACTAACTAATCACACAAATACTGGCAGATTAACAAAACCAAAATCACTTTAACAGTTAACTATGAATGTAATCTAAGCATATATGTACAAACAGAGGAACCTCTGCTGCTAGGGTTGGGCCCTAACCCAAGAGCTTCAGCCCTCTGAGTCAACTCAGTGTTGGATCAAGGGAATTCTTCTCATTTTCATTAAAATATCAAAAATACATAAGATTCATCAGTCACAATGTCTTAGCTCAAAAATGCCTCTTGGCTATAAAAAAAAGGTTGAATTCCAATGAGGCTCTAGGCATTCTTATTTAGGTAACTGAATCTACCAACAACTTCCTTAAATTTAGGGAGGATTGGCTTCCAACTCAAGATCAACTAGTCTTCAACTATCACTGGCTTGGTTTCCAATGACCTCAATGGCTTGGCTACTTGTAACTCTGAGCTGATGAGACCTCGTGGAGGAATGTTCGAGTGAGTGAAGAGTTAAGGAGGGAGATCCAATCTCCTAAAATTTCTCTTGCTTGTATACTTTAAATTCTTTCACTTTAATTAGCCAAAATTGCTCCAAAACCTACAATTAATGCACATTAGACCACAAGACATGACATCTCATCTTTAGCCTTCTCACTAAGAAAAATATAACAAAACATGTAAAGAAATGTTGGAGAGTGGCATTAAGGTCCATATAATTTACCCATTGATGAGCCTCATCAGCTACTTTGTGAGATGCCCATTTTTAATAGTCATGTTTCCAACCCTGCAACTAATGTAAGCATCAGCAATGGCTAACCAAGGCCTCCCTAAAATGAGAGGGTACCCATCACAGTTGGTTTTGGGTTGGAGGAAAAGGAAGTCTGTGGGGTATTCTAAGGAGTGCATGGATAACATCACATCCTCAATAACTCCCTTTGGGGCTACTATGGATCTGTCTGCAAGCTACAACATTGTAGTGGTATTTCTCAAAGCTCCTTGGAGGATGAGATTCAACATAGTTTCCTTGGTCATGACAATGATTGCAGCCTAAAGGTCAATCAATGTTTTGGGGACTATAATATTGTTAACATTCACATCCACTACTAGGTTATTGGGATTCAAATACTTTGGGGAGTAACCCTCCCAAGCATTATATCAAAAGGTTTCCCAATAACATTAAGTGGGGGCATCTCTTTTTCTTCTTCTAGGCCTCTTGAAACATTATTGCTTGATAAGCTTGTTGTAGATGCAAACATCTTTTATGACCTGGAGAAGGGGTATTTTAACACATAGGTTCTCCAATTCTACCAAAAGTTAAGCCTCTTATCGGGTGTGTTGTTTAGGTTGGACCAACCTTTCAGGATATGGAGGTACATTGGCTTGAGGAGCACTATCCTCCTTCTCTTCTTCAAGATATTTGGGCAAAGAAGGTGGATTAGCATTGGGAATTACCTTCCTAGACCTAAGTTTGATATCCTATATTTCCACAGCATGAGCTGGATAGAATGTCCCCCCATCATAAACCTGTTGGCCCCATTTTTTGTTTGGGTTAATATTGGTTTGAGTAGGAATCTAAGGTTGATTTGGTGGATTATTTTGGGGTAGGTGTGGCTTAGGTGGAGGAGGAGGAAGGCAAGAGGTTGGGTTTCCTGAGGCCTACGTCCTTGTGAAGGGTTTCCCCATTGAGGAGGCTAAGTTTGATATGGCTGGAAGGGTTACTTTATGGGATGAGGAGGATACTATGGAGAATAGGGCCAAGGAGAGGGAATGGACCAAGATGAGTGAGTTGGAGGATACCAAGGTTGAAAAGGTGTACTCTGGTTTGGATTGAAAGAAGGATAGTGTGTACCTCGCATGCCTTGTTGATATGGTCGAGGCCCTTATGGCCTCCTCTGTTTGATGAAGAAAAGTTTCTCCAAGCCACTCTCTTCCCCTTGATATACATCCTTCGATCATGGAAAAGAGGGGCATTTTATAGTTGCATGGTTCTCCTCATAAACAAATTAGACCTCTAAGATATTTAGTGGGCACTCATTTTTAGGGTGCCTCTTGGTGCATATAGGGAAAAATATAGCCAGTGCCCTTTATGCCTCGTCTTTCTTCTTCTTTATCTACATAGTATCCATTTTCAAGGAAAAGGTATGCAACATATCACTCTTAAAGTATTTTAGCATAGTCCCTATTTTATGTTTGAGGGATGAGGTGGAGCAAGAAGAGTTGACTGGGCCTTGACTAGACCTACCTCTCTTCCTTGCAACCCTAGAATGATTCTTGAATATTTCCTTGATGTCTTCATAATTTTGCTGGTAAATGTATCCTCCAGACATCATGTTAATGGTATCCATAAAATCCTGCTTAATTCCTCGGAGAAGTACAAGCTTCAAGGATTCTGGGTCAAGGGTATAGTTGGCTCTTCTATAGTTGAGTTAAAATATCTCTTATTAATTTGGCCCTAAGGTCATCCCAACTTTCTCTTATTTTGTTTCTCTTGATCTACAGTAGTCCTTGTACTAATGATTAAAATATTACTACATTTGATCACAAGTGGTGATTGAACCAACACAAGGTTGCATCCTTGAGGGTAGAAGGGAACAACTTTAGCTTCTACTCATCATAAGTGTAATCATAGGTTTTAAAAACCACAAAAAACTTGAACATGAATGTATTAGGGCCTTTAGAGGCTAGGCCATGGAAGTGTGGGAGACTAGTGGGGCTTATGTTCTTCATTGTGACTTCCCCATTGGTTTCTCTGATACGAAAGAGCTTAGTCTGCCTATTCTCAGCCATGTTTTGGGTAGGTGATGGTGGTTATTCCTCCCCTATGGGTTCTGTTAACACCAAAAAATTTGTACACCCATTAGTACAATCAAAAAGACATTAAAAGTGTCCAGCATAATGCATAGGTGGACATTTTTCCAGCCAAATACATTATGAAGATTCAAACATCAAAAGTTCTCCCCCAAATTTTATAAGGGAAATTAATTAAGGTCACATGTATATTTCTTCGATAAATGCACACGCGCGAAATATCCTCCAAAAGTCACGTGGTTGCAGGAAAGATGACTCAACAGTCCATGACCACTCTACACACTTGAAGCCGATTTTCTGACATGAGATTGGCCTAATACAATGGAATTCTAGTCGCCTTGGAGAAGAGCAACCCTCAATGGAATCCTCTTGTCCTACTCATGTGTCTTTATCATACATGTACCAAGAGAGGGAAGAGGGATTCAAAAAACTCTATATAAACAGGCCATGGGAGAGCCAAAAGAAGAGACATTGTTATGCTGACTAAATTGTTGCTAGATCAAACCACCTTTACATTGTTGAAACCAAGTGAAGAGCACTAGCATTTTGGCCAAATTGCTCCTAAGCAACCCAACATCTTAGTGAGTGAAGAGGAATCCACCCTTTGGAGAGTCTTCACACTTCTTTGAGAAAGAGGAGAAACTTGCAAGGAGATTGAGGAAAAGAAACCCCCTTGCTAAGGATTATTGAGCTCCCTAGCTCAAAGAATTCTCTTCAAGTGTCTGAGATTCTAATTGTATTCAACCTCTGCCACCAGCGATCAATAAAGGGAGATTTTTCCATATATTATTGATGTTTTTGCTCCATTTGAGCATTGTTTTTTCCATGCACCTCTTTGTTTAAGTTTATTTTTATGTATTCTTTGTTTCCACTATTTACAATGTTTTGTTTATTTAACTTTATCCACTAACAGCACCAATTTTGATTTTGATCCTTTGCAAGTAACAATCCACTGCCAAGGAAGTTTTTTTTGGTACACTTGTGCTCCAAAAATACTATAACAGGAATGACGGCCATACTGATCTCTTTTCATTAATATAGAGATTTTTTGCAGGACCTCCTCTTTGCACAAACATCCTTCAAGGTGCTCCTCACCTCCCTAGATTTTTTATAGTCCCCCAGGATCTGTCCTGAGCCCGTGGAAGTGAAAAATTTTCAAATATTTCTCGCCCACATGCTTTTTTCTCTGACAGATGTGGAGTTCGCATCTATTTCTGCAAAAACCGCGGATTGCGCGTCTGTTTCTACTAAACCATGTGGCAGATAGAAAGCAAAGAAAAGCCTTGTATTTTTCAGTTTTCTTAGGTGATTGGCAACCTTTAGTGAATTGTCTTCACCTCTACATTATGTATTTTCTGTTTAGTACCCCTGATTGCTTGAACCCTAATTCATCAGTAAATTAGATTTTTTTTGTACTTGTAACAAATATCCACATATCTGAAGTAGGGAGGAAAGTAAGTGGCCAAAATCCAAATATGTCTTCAAACTCCTTTTGCTTAAATTTTCTATAAATCACAATAGCTTAATTAGTAAAGCAAGTAATTGGCCCATTATCCACGGATCGTTCTACTAACCAAAGCATTTTTGGGACTAGGAGCAAATGTTACTAGAGAAAGTAATTAATCTTTGCTTCCCTTGCGTCTCCTAGATGAACCTGGGATTGCATATGAAAACCTTCTCGAAAACATTTGAATTTCCATCTCCCTTCTTAAACTCCACATAGTTTAATACGAAAAAATTAAGTGTCCCATAATCCACAAACAAATTTATTTTTTCCGTGCAAGGAACAACCAAAATTTAGTGTAATTAGAAGGATATTGAAAAGGATCATCACATATCCACATTTTATCACACTTCGTATGCTCACTTACATCACACACTAAGCCTTCATATGCTTTGTACCCAAGGATCATCCAGTTTTTGGGTATTTGGTTAATTAGTCTATTTTGGCTTACAAAGTCACTCCATAAGTGAATTAAACCTCTTTAAAAACAACCATAACTTGAGAAAAATATATTTCCCCACAAGGGGCACCAAAAAAGAATTATAGTTCAGGTTAGGACCATTATGGGTAAGCATCCCATAAGCCACCATGGTCATGTTTCACCATTGAAACATAGTTGTTGACTTGATAGGGAGCTTAAAATCCTTCAATCATCCCACGAAAAAGAAAACTCGAGCATGAAAGAGACCCAATTCAAATGGGGTTTGGCTTAGGTCCAGTGTATGTGGTACTCTTTGGGGCTACATGTCCCATCTAGTGGTCGCTAATAGTAATCGATTACCAAGAATATAAATACTCAAATGCTCATGTGGGATGAAGTTACGTAGTGACCAAACATAGGGAATCCTTTCCCTATATGTAACATTGTAGGTAGCACTTGAGCCTCATTACCATTACCTTGGTTGATTCCTCAGCAGCTGGAAGGCATCGCCAGTTCTTTCGGGACATTGCCCTAGGACCCATCAGAGGATATCTCCACAAGGCACAGTTACTTTGAGAGCAGAAAGGATAATTAGGTATTCATAGAACTCTTTATCATACACAACAAACAAAAATCCTTTTTCTTATTTGCTTGGTCACATAGTTTAAATTAAAGGAAAATAAACCATTTATATTTTCGCTTTGCTTTATGTATGTGATCCAATTTTGTCGATACATATCTTCTTCCCTCACTAAACACAAAGTAGCGCACAATATAAATCAACACCATAAGGGACCTCGCAGCTCCCTGTTGATTTAGGTGTTCTTTAAACTCTCCCCCATTGTCCGGAGGTATGTCAGGATTCCCACCGTTTAGGCGAAGAGGACATCACTGAGCCACCATTTTTGGATCTTCATTTATTGGTGAAAATTTTCTTGGGACTCCTCCTCGGAAAAGTACACCCTTCACCACTCCTGAAGGATCGTTACCCCCTTTGGGAGCACACACACCTCTCCTCCAGACAGTCCCCGAGATACCCATCAGGGTAATCCTCCCATGACATCCCCATAGAAGACTCTGTTGTATATAGCTATCTAGAATCATTTTGTGATGGTAGGTAATGCATAAATATCATTCTTAGTTGATGAGCACCAGTATTGCAGCAAGAATGGTGCCACTCCTAGGACTACCAACTTTAATTTATCAACCCGTGGTTCGTACAAACTTGGATGTGACAGTGTTATATACACAAGTAAAAGTGATGGGATTTCTCTTTGTCACTGCTCAGCCGGCGATAGACCACTAGATTTTTTCAAGCCAAACTTCTATGGATTCAGAAGAAGCTTGATTACTCATGAGAGAAAGAGAAATCTACTCTAAGAGAAAGCTTGTCTACTGCAGTAAGGAGGAAGATTGAAATCAAATTCTAAACACGCACCATTTTCTAACTAACTTATAAGACACTATGCTTCAAAAAGAATGCTTAGTTAACATGTATGAAATCCTACTGTTCTAAGCATGTAAATTCAAAACATAAAAACATTCTACTACTGTGCATGTAAATGACTAAAATAAATCTTTTTTTTGTCCTTTTTATGGAAAAGTGTGAAAGCTAATCTCTTTTGGTGATGTGGCAGGTGGATTTAGGGATGCTAGTGAATGGTTATAAGGTTTGGGAGACCAATAGATGACATTTTCTTGCTTCCTAGAGGCTTTTCCTCAATTCAGCCTCAAATCAGGCCAATATAGGAAAACCTACAAGATGTCCTAAAAACCTAGAGGATTCCATGTATTTTTAGAGGATACAGCCGAGAGAAAAAGGATGGGTGTGGAAGGTGAAGGAAGGCTTAGGGAAGGTGTTTGGTGGATGGAATAAGGCAAGGAAATATCTAGGATCACTCCAGAACTCAAAATCAAAGTTGGTAGATTGTTGGACTTGCTCTCTAAGCTTGGAGAAGTTTCCTTGCAAAATGATGAAATTAGTGAGGGTCGTAGTGAAAGAAAGGAATGATCATGGATGGATGAAGTTGGAAGGAGGTTTCTAACTATGATATCTCTCTGTACTTTTGAAACACCTGCAATGCATCAAACATTGACATTTATCCAAAAATCATGTAAACAAGAAGAATTTCAATGATCTAGGAAAATAGAGTTTAATGAGCTAACTATCTACTTCATACATGAAGAAAACTTACAGAATAAGATGGAACCATTGATGAGATCTAATGTAAGACTAGAGATGGAAGAAATGATAACTAAATCCTACTCTTGCAAACTGATCAAATGTTGGCCTAAGTACAAAAAACCCTAAATTCTATGAGAAAGTAGAACTCTATCTTTTTGTGGCTGCATAGGAGTTCTTTCCTCAAATCATGATCCCTAAAGGAAGAAATGAGGCCAAAAAACCTATTGATAGCTTTATGATGTTCCTTTATCTCTTCTAAACTACTGCTGAAGTAAAGCACAAATGGAAGCAAACTAACAAGCAACTAATCAAATCTACACTACTTGCAATGAAATAATCCTAAAGACAATTCAACCATTGAGCTATGAAATCAATCTAAGCATACAAATACAAGAAGAGGATCCTTTGATGCTAAAGTTGGTCCCTAACCCAAGATCTTCAGCTCTATGAGTTAACTCAATGTTGGATCAAGGAAATTCTCATTCTCATTATCAAAACATAAAATTACATAGCAATGTCTTACACCAGTCTTGAACTCGAAGATGACTAGTGTTTTTACAGCAAAAATTCAAATCCTAATGAGGCTCTAGGCCTCTTTATTTATACAACTGAAGTCTCCAATGACTTCCTTAAATTTTGGGAGGCTCAGCTCCCAAACTTGAGATAAACTAACTTCTTTAACTATCACTTGCTCATCTGCCTTTTGATCTCCATGACTTGGCTGCTTGTATTCCGAGATAGTGTGATTGATGGAGGAATATTCAAATGAGGGAGGAGTAAATGAGGAGGATATACCTCCTACAATCTCTCTTCCTTGTCTCATTCGAGTTTCATCCCTTAACATGGCCAAAATTCCATGATTTTATCTCACAAACCTGCATCCAATGCACATTAGTCCACTAGGCATAATATCTCACTTTGGCTCATCTCATTAAACAAAATATAATCAAAATATGTAATAATTTGTGATAAGAGTTTATTTTACTAAGCTAAGAGGTGAATTAAGTTCCATATAGTTACACAATTATGAGGCTCATCATCACCCCCTATTGAAAGTGTTGTTCAACCTCTGAGCAACTCAATCAATATACATGTATTTCATAGCTCTAGTGACCTCCCTGACAACCCATGCTTCTGTTGTGGTTTCCTCTTCTTGTGCATAGAATCTTGCCTTCCTTTCTATCTCCTCCCACTAATTTCTTTCTTCCTCTTCCTTCCTTCCTTCTAACATCCCTAAGAGCAGTGGTGGACTGAGTTTCAAGCCAATCCAATTGACTTCGAGTCGTTGGAGGGTTTGCTTGTACATGGGTGTCATGTTTAGTGCTTCTCCCATTATTTGAGGAGAATGGTACTCTCTCCTTTTCAAACTATATGGCAAATTATTCCATCTCCTTTGGCAAGCTTGCATGTTTTCCTCCCCTAACAATCTAAACATATTCTCAAAATGTGTAATTTTTTGCTCTTGGGTAGCAAGATACCTAGGTGCACATTGAGGATCATCTGCAATTAAGTTATGTGTGTTGAAGACAGCCATTGGATTTGACTACTTAGGTCTTATCATGAGAGGCTATGTTTGTTCCCTTTCCATTATCTTCTTCATTTCTACAACCCTTGCTTCCCCGTGGTTCATCCATGATGCCAAAGCCATCAACTGTAAATCCCCTAGTTTTGCATTAGCGTCCCATACATTCAGATATTTCAAGGCTAGGTTATGTAGGTAGAACTCAGACATCTTATCCCTATCCTCCAGTGTGCTTTGATCACAAAGATCAATGAACTGCCTATAATCCTAGAATCGCATAGTGCCTCTCTGTGCTAGGGTCTTGATTTGGAACTACAACCACGGTTCCTTAAAGTATAATGCATAGGACTTAGCTGGCATCATGCAATGGATTGCCTCTAAGGATAGACTAGCCATGGATGCCAATTGATTCTCTCTTTCTTGTAGTTGTCCTTTCAACAATGCAATTTTTGCCTCCAACTGAGCTTTCATCATGGCCTCTCTATCCCTCAAGCTGCTCAATTCTTTGATCATCTCCTTAAGCTTTTCCTCCATGTGACCTATGTCCTCCACTCCCTTGGACTTGTCAATCTGCATCCATGTGTTCTTTCTCTTTCTTTCTCAAGCTCAAAGAATAGTGGGATGGAAATTTTCTGTGGAATGACCCTACCCCCTTCAATAAACCTATAGTATGAGTCAAGGTTACGTTGAGGACTAGATTTACATATCTCTGGATCCTTATTCTTTGCTTCTTCCTGCATACTCCATTCTTTATCCAATTTTTGAGTTTCCTATAGGTTTAGCAAAGTTTCCTGTAGGATTTCCTCTGCTTCCTATAGATCCTACTGTGTATCTTGTAGGATGCCCTTTCCTTTGGATGAGGCATATCTAGTCACATGCCTACTCACATAAGTGATAGGAAACTTAGGGGAGGCTTGTCTTAAGGATCCTTCTCCTTAATTTTGCATAAGAGGAGTCATCTGCTCCTAGTTCTTAGGTGAATCTTCAATAAAAATAGGAACCTTGGTGGGAGTTTGAGGTTTTCCCTACCTTATTCTTATATTTTTTTCTTATCCTAAAGTACAATGGAGTTTGTCTCTATCTTTTGTCTTTTTGTTTGATAGGCATACTAAGGGCAGTGAGGGCAGTTGTTGCCTCTTTCTCAGTATGATCTGGATACACCCTGGGTGACTCATCCTTGTTGTCTTCCTCCTATTTTTCGTTCCTCTTTTCATCTTTGTCTTTATCCTCTTCTTCTCCCTCTAGTTCCTCACTTCGTTCATCAATTTCATCCTTGGCATATTCTTCTGTCTCTTCACCACTTTCCTTCTCTTTTTCTTCTTCTTATTCCTCATATATTTCCTCTTCATCCCTCTTTTTTTCTTCTTCCTCTTTTTTCAATTTCTTCTTCATCCTCTTCACTGGAAATGGGGCTCTTTTCATATTCAAGGGATTTTATATCTCCCTCTATTTGCATGTATCTGAAAGTTGCCCATGTGATAGGAATTCTGAGGTGTTGGAGGGCATCTTCTATGATGAGTCTAATTAACCCATGATGGGATAGTTGTTGATGGTTTCCATCCTACACCTTCATGCTCATATATATCATTGATTGGAGAAGGAAGTCGGGTATGCCGAGTCTATGTTGAGGAGGTGTGTTTTCCCCAAACCTCAATTCTTCAAGAAGCTTAAAGTGGTATCCATATACCACATTGTACCTACCTTCACATGAGATATACTTTATAAGGTGGTAGCTAATTTCATTCCAAGGATAGGGTATGCTTTCTCTCCTCACTCCATTTTTGTCTTCCAAGGCCTCCTCTCCTTCTAAAAAGAATTCCTTCTTTGCAGTTTGGTTATTTCCCTTATCCTCCTTTCTCCAAGGCACTCCTAAGGGAAGTGTGGTAATTATGCCTATGAATTCAAGGGTGAGTTATATGGAGAGACCTCTCACCACAACATTGGCATGGGTCCTAGTTAGTGGAATGAGGGAGAGAGTAAAATATTTGGCTACTTCATCATCATACCCCCTCAATTTCTCAAAGAAACCCATCCAATTATGCCTTGTGAATATCTCTAGCATAAGAGGGTGATTAATCCTCATGGTGTTGATGGGATCCCTTCTATTAAACCCCCCTATCATTTCCTCTAATGGATGGAGGAGTTATATGTCTAAAATAAAATTTAATGAAGGAGGAAATTTGAATGAATTTTCTGTGTATACAATTCCCCTATACTGCAATCAATTTCAACAAACTAGAAGTTTTTTTTTGTGTTCCTTTCACTTGGAAAAATGTGGGGAACTGTAGAACCTACCTCCTTAACACTACTTGAAGAAGCCACCCTCTATTTTTCCCTTCTGAAATTTCTCACTACCAATCTTGTAGACTGCTTGACTGTATCCTGTAGGATCCTGTAGTGGTCCTGCACAGGAATAAAATGAAATTTTCCTTTACAGTAGACTGCTTGAGGGCCGAGAGTGATCTTTCTAGTGTGAGCCTCAAGAATGTGCATGCTTCTATGAATGGGGACAAATATTTATTTCCTCATATCGGTGATTTGAGTGAGGTGGTGTGATGGCAGTCAAGGTACAAACATTTATTTTTGGATCGTTGGTCCCACTACCACATCATCATTATCCTCACCTTGTAATCAACTCCCACTTCAGGCATCTGCAGCTTAACTACTTTTGACCTCATCCTTCTTTTCCTTGACTTGACTGTTGCCAAGTGTGGAAGGACTAACGGCTTTTTCCTCGTTGATTGAACGAAGGTGGCCAATTTAACTAGCCACCTTTCGCTTATAAACCAATTCTTTCACAACTTTTACATTGTTTGATCACTTTATGCGAATGAGAGAGTGGAAGCAAGATACTTACTTGTGGTAATGATGCCTTGATGCAGTTTGTTCAATAAATGAAGTCTTTGATGTGTGTTGGTTGCATGTGCTTTTCTCCCTCTCTTTTTATTGTCCTTTGATGATTTTCTTTGATGTGTAGGTACTTGGTGTCGATGATGATGATGTTGATGCTTCTGCTAGGCTATAGATGAGCTTCTTATACCTTTCGATCTCCATTCTTGAAACTTACTGCAATCTGTGATTTTTGTTTTGTGGGATAGGTTGTTATAGGATTTCCTACAGGATATCCTGTAGTTGCTTCTCCCTCAAAAAATTTAATCATTTTCTACTGTTGGGACCTGAGGATAATTGGCATGGGTAGAGAAGGGGTCTAGGGATTTGTGCATGAGTAAAAATAACCTTCAGGTGTTGTCTCCTTGCTCTTTATCTTCATCCTCTTTCCTCTATGTTTTCTTACCTTGAAAATTGTAATTTTTTTTAAAACTGACTTTTGTGATGAATGCAGGGGTGATCATGGTGGAGAGAGGTATGGTGATGAGATGGTAAAGTAGGGATTTATTTTTTGGACATGGGCAGGTAATTCCCTTGCTCTAGGGTTACTTCTTTTAGGATTTCCAATCCACTGTAAATCCTACAGGATCATCCCGTAGGTTTTCAGGGAATCCTGTAGAAAACACAGAAACCTTGCAAACTGAGGAAAATGAGTGGAAAAATGGAAGGAATGATGGAATAGTGAAGGATAATGAATGGATAAATAAAAAATGAGTTGGGCAGGTCTCTTTTGATTCTCCATTATTTCTCTGATCATCCTCCTTCTGACCTGCAAACAATATTTTCATAATTTCTCTTTTCCTTTTTTTTATATATGTTTATTGAAAACAACTAGTCTACCTCCAAGAGGTTTTCATCCTAGTTGCTTGCCCTGGGCACCTCAATAGAGGTTTTCACCCAGAAATCTTTTTATTTCTCTTTTTTTTTTTTTTGACACCATTGGGCCACCTCAAGAGGTTTTCAACCCAACAATGGGACTCGGGTTCCTCATGGAGGTTTTCACCTAAGTATCCTTATTTTTCTCTTCTTTTTTTTCTTTTTTTCTTTTTTCTTTTTTCTTTTTCTCAATGGCTTGATGAGGTAGGAGCTGAGACTTTCTCCAACACCATGACTATTTTACTGACACCATCAATGAACTCTTGCTTTGACAATGGCCTCTTGTAAACTTTCAATGTGTGCCCATTAACAAGTAAAGGAATGGCCTCTGCATCTATGGTTCTAATCTACACTGAACCATTATCATAAAATTTCTCTATGACATAAGGCCCTAACCATCTAGTCCTTAACTTGCCCTTAAAGTATTTATATCTGGAATCACATAACAAATCCCAATCACCTTCTTGAAATTGCTTTTCCTTGATGTTCTGTCATGCCAGATCTTCCTCTGAATTTGAGTTACCTCTGTGTGTAGGAGGGCCTGCATTCTGAACTTATCTAACCTATTCAACTAGAGAAATATCTCATTTTGTGCACTGCTGAGATCTAGATCTAGTTGGTTTTCCATCCTTAGTTTATTGTACTCAAATTCAATGGATAGCATAGCCTTCTTCCCATATACCAACTCATAGGGTGTGAATCCAGTGGTGGCCTTCCAAGTGGTATTGTAGGACCAGGTGGCCTCAACTAATCACTTTGATCAGAAATCCCTCCAGCGCTCTATTGGTCACCTCCACTTACCCATTATCTTATGGGTGATAGGGAGTGGATGTTCTATGCTTGATCTTGTGTTAGCTTCACAAGTATTCAATCATGTTGGATGTAAACTGGCTACCTTGATCAGTGACTAGTTCTCTAGGGTACCCAAATGTGTAAAAGACATTTTCCCTTAATAACTTAGCCACTTTCTCCTCTATTGTTGCCTTGATTAGATTTGTTTTGGCCTACTTAGTCAGATAGTCAGTGCACACAATGATGTACTACTTTTTCTTATAAGGAGGGTTAATACGTCCAATGAAATCCATGCCCCACTCGTCAAATGGCTCGAAAGTCACTTGAGGTTGCAGAGGCATTTCATCCCTTGGAGTAGGATTTTCCATCCTTTGGAACCGATCACAATGACTAGTGTATCTTCTCACATTCTAATGAAGAGTGGGCCAATAATAACCAGCTTGTAACACTTTGAATGTTGTCCTCTTTGCAGCAAAGTGACCTCCACAAGGCCCATCATGACAGGTCAGAAGGATGTCAAAGACTTCCTCCTCTCTGACAAATCTTCTCAAAATTTGATCCAAGAGAGAGAAATAAAATGGTGAATAAGTGTTCATATGGTAATTTATCATCAACCATTCCTTCCTCACCTTCAGTCAAAGTTAATTTGGACAAAAAATCTGTAACAACATTTTCCATGCCAGGCTTATCAAGAATAGTTAGATGAAACTGATGTAATAAAACTAACCATCTAATAATTCGGGCATTCACATTAGGTATATTCATTAAATATTTAATTATAGAATGGTTAGTATGTACAAATGCTTGATAACCTATAATGTAATGCCTAAATTTGTTCAATGAATGCACAACAGCTAGGAGCTCCTTTTCGTTCACAGTGTAGTTCAGTTCAGCCTTTGACAGATTCTTACTGATAAAGTAAATGGGATAAGGCAACCTTTCATCTATCTGGCCTAGAGATTCCCTTATGGCTTTGTGTGAGGCATCAGCATGTATATGAAAAGGAAGGGCCCAATTTGGGCTTCAGGGAATTGGTGCAGTTGTCAACTTGTCCTTCAGGGTGTCCAGGGCCTCTTGACAGCTTTTTGACCATACAAACTCAAATTCTTTAGCCAAAAACCCAAATAAAGGAGAAGATAACTTGCTAAAGTCTTTTATAAACCTCCAATAGTATCTAGTTAAACCTAGGAAACTTCTGAGTACTTGCTGGGATATTGAATGACCTAGCACAGTACCCGCAGTCATCAAGAACTCACATTTTTCAGGGCTAAGATATGGGTTCATTTCAATGCATTTGTTTAGCACCTTACCTAAGTTGGACAGAACCTCCTGGAAATCACACCCATAAGGTGTAAAATCATCCATATAAATCTCTACTGCATCATGGACTAGCTCGAAAAAAATACTCAGGACTACTCTCTGGAAAGGGGCAGAAGCATTGCATAGGCCAAAAGGAAGGACCCTATAGGTGAGAGTACCCCAAGGACAAGTGAAGGTGGTTTTATCCTGGTCTTCCGGGCTGATCTATATTTGATTGTACCTGCTAAATCCATCTAGGAAAGAAACAATTTTTTCCCTACCAGGCCATCTAGCGCTTGGTCGTTGAAAGGTAGAGGGAAATGGCCCTTCTTTGTGGCTTTGTTTAACTCTCTGTAATCGACTCAAATCCTCCACTGACCATTTTTCTTTGGAACCAACACCAAAGGAGAGACCCACTCACTTTTTGAGATAGGGTAAATGAATCCTGCATCTAGCATCTTTTTCAGTTCTTCTTTGACTATATCCTTGAGAGTTGGATTCATCCTCCTTTGGGGTTGTCGGACTGGTTTGCAACCTTCTTTGATATAAATGTGGTGAGTACACACCAAGGGGTGCACTCCCTTCATTTCTTTGTAACTCCAAGCAAAGGCATCCAGATGTTCCTTTAGCATGTTGCACAACTTTTCTTCTTGGTGAACAGAAAGAGATGGGTTGATCTTCAAAGTTCTCTCGGGGCTGAATTCTATGGTTTTGACACGGGTAGGGTTGAAATCATCTAATCATAGATCAATCTGATGGTTTTTATGGGTTTCCTTTACTACTTCTAAGGATAATGTACTAGGATTTGGACTTTGGAGTATGTGTTCAATCAAATCATCGCCATTCAGTTGTGCTCCTCCCATGGTTGTTTCTAAGGTATAGAGTTGGGTAGAATAAAATTCATCTTCTTCCTGCTCCTCCAGCCATAAAGGTGAGTCATGCTCCAAATATGGTTGGGCAGGAGAGTATAAAACTAACTGCTTGGACATATGCCCATTTTTCATAGTCATATTTCCAGCCCTGCAGCTAATGTAGGCATCGGCAATGGCTAACAAGGGCCTCCCAAGGATGAGAGGGTAACCAGTAAGCTTGGCCTTAGGTTGCAGAACTAGAAAATATATAGGGTGCTCCCAAGAGTCAATGGAGACCATCACATCCTCCACAATCCCCTCAGGGGTCACTGCGGAGTAGTTTGCAAATTGCAAGGCTATTGTGGTCTTTCTCAATGAACCCTGAAGGTTGAGCTTAAGCATGGTGCCCTTGGTCATCACATTAATGGCATCCCCAATATCAATCAAAGTGTGTGGGACAATGGTGCCATTAATGTGCACATCTACTACAGGACTTCCAGGGTCCAAATACTTTGGGCAGATTACCTACCCCATCATTAAGTCGGACAGTTGTCTAATGACATTAATGGTAGGGGCATCTCTTTTTTGCCTCCCTGGATGCTTGAAGCACTTCTCCTTAATCATCTTGTTGTAAATAGGTACATCTTTTATCGCTTGGAGAAGTGGAATTTTAACACATATATTTTTCAATTCTCCCAAAATTTCAGTCTCTTCTGGGGTAGGCTGGAGTGGTTGGGTTAATCTCTCAAGAAAGGGTGGTGGATTTACTTTCAGCATGCTTTCCTCTCTTTCTTCCTCAAACTCCCTAGGTGGAGGTAGAGGTTTTTTGTCTGAGAGTAATCTCCCAGATCTTAGATTAATTTCTTGAATCTCCACAACATAAGCAGGATAGGATGTATCTCCATTGTATACTTGTTGTGCCTGTCTATTTTTCAAGTTCGGATTTAGCCGGGCAGGCACCTGTGGTTGTTTAGGTGAAGCAAGGTGTAAAAGTTGTGGTTGAGTAGGTGGTGAAGGCTATAAGGCTAGAGCATTGATGTATGGGGGTCTCCACCCCTAGGGAGGTGCATTCAACTGAGGCTGTGGTGGAGCATATGGTTGAAATGACTGGCTGATCAGTTGGGAATGATACTGAGGTGCAAAGGACTAAGGAGGAGGTGTAAACCAGGAAGGACAAGAAAGGGGCCCCCAAGAGGGAATGGATGTGGTCTGGTTGTGGTTGTAATATGCATGGGATGACCCTTGCATGCCCTGCTACTATGACCAAGACCCATGAGGTATCCTTTGATTTATGTAGTAAAGTTGTTCAGTCACTCCTTCAACTCCTTGATATATAGATTTTAGTCTAGGTAGAAAAGGGAACTTGTCTGTGGAGCGGTTTGCTTCATAGACTGAGCAGATTTTAATTGAATTCAATGGACATTCATTCCTAAGGTTCCTCCTTGTGCATCTAGGGTAGAAAATAGATAAGGCTCTCTCTACTTCCTCCTGTTCTCTCTTAATATGCATAGTGTCCATCTGTAGGGAAAGGGTTTGCATAATATCACTCTTGAAATCCTTTAGCATGTTTCCAATTTCACCCTTGATGGATGTATTAGAAGAGGATGGACTGACCATAGGTTGACTACGCCTACCCTTTTTCCTAGCTTCCCTAGAATGGTTTCTAAAGACAGTCTTGATGTCCTCATAGGGTAACTGGTAGATGTCCCCTCCTGCTAAAAAGTTTAGGGTATCGAGAAGATCTTCCCTTACCCCTTTGAGCAGGACTAGCTTTAGTGACTCGAGTTCAAGTGTGCACTCGGCCCTTTCGTATCTAAGATGGAATCTTTCTTCATAATCCTTTAACGATTCATCATGCCCTAAGGTCAGCCTGAAAATTTCCTCTTTAGTGTATTTAGACCTGCAGTAGTCTCAATACTTGTTGTTGAAGGCTTGTTGCATCTAAGCCCAAGTTGTGACGCTATCCCCAAGTAAACCCATGAACCAGCACACATCTACATCCCTGAGAGTGGATGGAAAGAGTTTCAACTTTTTCTGATCATTGGTGTAGTCATAGGTTCTGCATATTACAACAAACTCAAACAAGAAATTGTCTAGATCTTCTGAGGTTAGGCCATGGAAATGAGGAAGGGCAGAGGGGCTTATATTCTTCATCTTAGTATCCCCATTGGTTTCCCTGATGGGGAAGGCACCCTCAACTCTCTCTCTATTTCCTCTGTCATTTCTATTTTCGGCCATTGGGTTAGTAGTAATGGGTTGTTCTTCTTCTTCTCCCCTTGTAGGCTCTTCAAATATTTCTGGCTACTCAAGTAAGGGTTCCTCCAATTCACAACCACCGAAGAAGAGGGAAGGTTGGTTGTTTGAAGTGGTCGGGGTATTTGGTAAACATTTCCTTGAGTTACCCCTATTCCTACGAGGCATGAAAGAAGTGTTTTTGTTTTTATTTTGTGTTTCTTACAAACTTTGAAAATAATTGCAGAATTGAAATTGCAGACTGAATGAAAACTAACTACTTGAATGAAATATTACTTGTAGAATGGAAAGGAAAGCAAAGAATGCATAATGAAAAGAAAGAAAACTAAATTACTCTTGCATAAATGAAACTAGTAGCAGAATAATAGGAATAAGAAATGGAAGAAAGAAAGCAATAATCACATATTACTCAGACACCTCCCCAAAAACTTCGCCAAAAAGTGATGAGCACCAGTATTGCAACAAGAATGTTGCAACTCTTGGGACTGCCAACTTTGTCGCTACTCAGCTGGTGATAGACCACTGAGGTTTTTCAAGCTAGACTTCTATGGATTCAGAAGAAGTATGATTACTCATGAGAGAAAGAGAAATCTTGTCTACTGTAGTAAGGAAGAAGACTGAAATCAAATGCTAAAAACACACCATTTTCTAACTAACTTCTAAGAGACTATGCTTCAAAAAGAATGCTTAGTTAACATGTATGTGATCCTACTGTTCTAATCATGTAAATTCAAAATATCAAACATTCTACTACTGTGCATGTAAATGACTAAAATAAATATTTTTTTGTCTTTTTTATGGAAAAGTGTGAAAGCTAATCGCTTTTGGTGATGTGGAACGCGGCTTTAGGGATGATGGTGAATGGTTAGAAGGTTGGGGAGACCATTAGATGACCTTTTCTAGTTTCCTAGAGGCCTTTCCTCAATTCAACCTCAAATCAATCCATTGCAGGAAAACCTACAGGATGTCCTAAAAACCTAGAGGATTCCCTGCATTTCTATAGGATACAACCGAGAGAAAAAGGATGAGTGTTGAAGGTGATGGAAGGCTTAGGGAAGGTGTTTGGTGGATAGAATGAGGTAAGTAAATACCTAGGATCACTCCAAAACTCAAAACCAAAGTTGGGAGATCATTGGATTTGCTCAACAAGCTTGGAGAAATTTCCTTACAAAATGATGAAATTAGTGGGGGTATTAATGAAAAGGAATGATCATGGATGGATGAATTTGGAAGAAGGTTACTGACTATGATATCTCTCTATAGTTCTGAAACACCTACAATGCATCAAACATTGACAATTACCCAAAAATTCTGTAAACAAGAAGAATTTCAATGATCTAGGAAAATAGAGTTTAATGAGCTAACTATCTACTTCATGCATGAAGAAAAATTACAGAATAAGATGGAACCATTGATGAGATCTAATGTAATACTGGAGATGTAAGAAATGATAACTAAATCCTACTCTTGAAAACTGAACAAATGCTAGCCTAAGTACAGAAAACCCTAAATTCTATGACAAAGTAGAATTCTGTCTTTTTGGGGCTGCATAGGAGTTATTTCCTCAAATCATGACCCTGAAGGAAGAAATGAGGCCAAAACACCTATTGATAGCTTTGTGATGTTCCTTTATCTCTTCTAAACTACTGTTGAAATAAAGCACAAATGGAATCAAACTAACAAGCAACTAATCAAATCTACACTACTTGCAATGAAATAATCCTAAAGACAATTCAACCATTGAGCTATGAAATAAATCTAAGCATAAAAATACAAGAAGAGGAACCTTTACTGCTAGGGTTGGGCCCAACCAAATAGCTTTAGACCTCTAAGTTAACTCAATGTTGGATCAAGGAAATGCTCATTCTCATTATCAAAACCGAAAATTACATAGAAATGTCTTCCACAAGTCTTGAACTAGAAAATGACTATTGTTTTTATAGCAAAAATTTGAATCCTAATGAGGCTCTAGGCCTCTTTATTTATACAACTCAAGTCTCCAATGAATTCCTTAAATCTAGGGAGGCTTGGCTCCCAAACTCGAGATAAACTAGCTTCTTTAACTGTCACTTGCTCGACTTCCTTTTGATCTCCATGACTTGGCTGCTTGTACTCCAAGCTAGTGTGATTGATGGAAGAATATTCGAATGAGGTAGGAGTAAATGAGGAGGATTTACCTCCTACAATCTCTCTTCCTTGTCTCATTAGAGTTTCATCCCTTAATCTAGCCAAAACTCCCTTATGTTCTCTCACAAACCTGCATTCAATGCACATTAGTCCACTAGGCATAATATCTCACTTTGACTCATCTCATTAAACAACATATAATCAAAATATGTAATAAGTTGTGAGAAGAGTTGATTTGACTAAGCTAGGAGGTGAACTAAGGTCCATATAGTTTCTCAATGATGAGGCTCATCATCACCCCCCTACTAAAAGTGTTTCTTATCCTCTAAGAAACTCAATCAATATTCGTGTATTTCATAGCTCTAGTGGCCTCCCCAACATCCCATGCTTCTATTGTAGTTTCCTCTTCTTGTGCGTAGAATCTTGCCTTCCTTTCTATCTCCTCCCACTAATTTCTTTCTTCCTCTTCCTTCCTTCCTTCTAACATCCCTAAGAGTAGTGGTGGACTGAGTTTCAAGCTAATCCAATTGACTTTGAGGCTTTCGAGGGTTTGCTTGTACATGGGTGTCATGTTCAGTGCTTCTCCCATTATTTGAGGAGAATGGTACTCTCTCATTTTCAAATTATATGGAAAAGTATTCCATCTCCTTTAGCAAGATTGCATGTTGTCACCCCCTAACATCCTAAACATATCCTCAAAATGTGTAATTTCTTGCTCTTGGGCAGCAAGATACCTAGGTGCAAGTTGAGGATCATTTGCAATTAAGTTATGTGTGCTGATGACAGCCATTGGATTTGACTGCTCAACTCTTATCATGAGAGGCTATGTTTGTTCCCTTGCCATTATCTTCTTCATTTTTGTAGCCCTTGCTTCCTCATGGTTCATCCATGATGCCAAAGCCATCAACTGTAAATCCCCTAGTTTTGCATTAGGGTCTCGTACATTCAGATCTGTTAATGCTAAGTTATGTAGGTAGAACTCAGACATCTTAGCCCTATCCTCTAGTTTTTATAGACATATTTGGGCACTGCAACCCCAATCACATATGTCGATAAACCAAGGGCTCTTTAAACCCCTAAAAGTGTTGTTTCATACCCTAAAGAATCATGGTCAACTGATTACATCATTTCCCAGAATTTCCACCTGAAAAACCACTCAGAACTGGCCAAAACTGGACCATACAGACTGCTCCATGGTCAAGGTGTGATGCATACTGGTTGCTCCACTAGCCAGGTGCGATGCATACTAAAATAGCCTTCTGTAGGGTGCGATGAGTGAGAGTTGACAAATGGCAGAGACAGTTTGCTAAGTGGAAACCCAAAGAATCTTCTAGAAAATTCTCATATGACACTTGCCTCTCTGAATTCGCCCAAATATGAGTAAGAGATCAATGAAATCTCCAAGTGGAACCAAGAACTATTAGTGGAATGACACTAATTAAAAACCTAGAAGCTGACTCACCCCTCTACAAATATCTATAAATGGATCCCTCATCTGAGAGATCTAGAGGCTGGAATTTTGTAATTTGTAAGGAAGTGTTGTTGGTTTCTCTTCAAGAAGAGACATTGTATTGTTGGGTGATCTTTCTTTTCATGAGATGAAGAGGGCTTTGAAGCTGGGAGGATGATGCTAGATCATACAGCTGGGTTGTAATCCTCTCTTCTATTTCTACTATCGATAAAGTTCTTTGAGTTTTCCTCCATATAATCGTGTATTTGTGAATATTGTTATTTGTGGATGCAATCATATGGTTAATGTATTTCTAATTCAGCATTGTTTATGATATCATAGATCTTTTTTCTTTGATGGTGTTTTGTTTCTTTGCCTCTACAGGTATTCTCTAAAGCTGGACAAGTAGGAGAGGAGTGGCAAGCTCTATCAAGCGAGAGAGGAAACAAGCAAGGATCCAAGTGGAAGATACAAGTTGGTCCTCTTTGATTCTCTCTTATCTATCGTATATAAAGGAAATCTTAAAGTGCTTTGAATTGTTTGTTTCTAAGATAGCTACCCGTGTTAGTGGGACTAGTAGATCGAAAAGACACTAGTTTTCCTAGAAACAAAATGGAGACTCCGCTAGGGATACAAGAAACTCTTGCCAAGTCCGTCGCTAGTTGAAAATCCAACTGACATAACTCAATTGTTGGTCGAAATGCCTATCATTGAAAGTAAACCTTATGAGTCCATACCAGACCAAAGTCAACAGGTTGAGATGGAAGTCGACCCAATCTTGTCTTCAGAAGGTCTACCTTCAGATGATACAATTTCCAAAGAGAATGAGAACGAAACCATTCAAATTGTTTTTGTTAATACAAAGTCTGATGGACATGGGGGAAATCCACCTGTTCCTTTACAATAGGAGGAAAGTTCCCTAGTTCAGGAGGTTCATCCAGTCGTTTATCTGGTACCTTCTTCGAGCAGTCTAGTCATTTCCTTCAATTGGAATCAACTAGCAAGACCCCACCTTCCATCTAGCGTACCATTATGGATCATAGTACAAGTGTACAAAATGATCGTGTCTGGAACTATCATAGATGAAGGGGCTTCAGTGAATATCCTTTCCTCAACTGCTTGGAAAGCACTTGGTTCGCCATCGCTTCTGCCTAAGAATCAAAATTTTTCAGGCTTTAACAAAGGAACAAGTCGACCGTGAGGGATCCTTCCGAAGTTACCAATAACTTTGAAAAGGAAAACCATTCATTTGAATGTGATGGTAATCTAAGGGCCATTATATTACAATCTACTCCTTGGGTGTGACTATGTCTATAGCATGGAAGCTATTGTTTCCACACTCTTTTGAGTAATGTGTTTCCCGCATGAAGGTAGAATGATACAGCTTATCGGCCAGCTTTCATTTCCCAGTTCAAACATAGCTACAAGTCAAACATCATTTTCATGCGGAAAGAGTTAATCTTGCGGACAAAACCAACCTTCCTAGAAGCCTAAGACTTTCTAGTGACAAACAAGACAATTAAGGGCAATCCTTCTCTAAACATGCATTTACCATACAAGAAATCAAGTGTTTTAGATCCTACCTGTAGTCCAACGATGTTGTAGTAGTCTAGCCCCGTCGATCCGGATGAGCTCCTCCTTCACTTCAAAACCTGCATTCACTAACAATCAAACGATTACATAGCACCTGAATATCTCATAAAATAAAACATATTCAACATACAGACCAAGGAGTATATGAGACAACTCATTAATAACAAATTGTTGAGAAGAATGGACTTATTTGTATTAATAGGAAACAAAAGAAACCATTACAACCTGAGCCTTGGTGTTGTGCAAGTTCCTCCAGGGTCAAGAGATTTCCTCTACTTTGACAAGCTCACCCACTTCCAATATGGAAACAAGAAAGGATGGTAATCTCTCCTCACAATTTTACAATGGAAGTCCTAATTCCAGCAGCATCTACCCTTTGGAATGTTCAGCTTTCAACCTCCCCTCCTCTGGCCCAAGGCCTGTATTTATAGTGTTCTAGAGGAAGTTATTCAGTTCCAACATCAATGGGATACTCCCTCTTTTGGATGGGGTAGCTCCTCTCTTGATGGGACAAGTTCCTCTATCATAGGGATGCATGAACCATCTGGAGGCGCTCAATACACGTCAAACACTCTTCTAGAAGGCTCTAGAAGTGACCACAAGTAACTTTTTTAAGATGAAACTCGCGCCTTTTGACCTTTACAGGGGTACGACCCATCCTTTGGCTTACAGAGCGTACAAGTACGCAGGTATTATGAACTTGGAGTGCGTACACGCAGGTAAGGTAAAGAGAAACTGCGTACCCAGAGATAAACATGTTTTTAATGACTTTCTCTCTTTCTTGAAGTTTCACATGGAGAGTAGAGGTATAAGGCTTGCCAAGGAGGATAGTATGACTGTTGATGGAGCCATACTAACTGAAAATAGTCATGGTGACAAATTTTAGTGTAACAATCATCCCTAAATGTTCTCTTCGCATCAAGAATGTCTCTTCAACCTTCATTTCATCCACCTAATTACCGCGGGTAGTTCGGTGAATGTAATGAGGCCATGCACCCTGGTCTGCTTCGGCAGGTGAATTCGACTGAAAAGATAGATTCCCACGTAGGTTATATGATTGATCTGAAACACCATTTCCTTGTAGGATTTTAGTATTAGTATGAAACTCGAAGGTTATGTGATTGGAAGCTCACACCATTCACCTTTGTCTATTTCGATGGACAAAGCCAAGGAAGTGTTTTGTCTGCTTCGCGGACGAAACAATCATGCTTAAATGCAAGGACTTCCGTATGGTGACCTGGAAACTCTACTTTTATTCATACCTGGGGGCACGCAACCCTTTTTATGCAAGCAAAAGATGACCAATTAGGTTAGCTTTGTAGTAGTTTTAGCTTAGTTGTTTAGTTCAACTGCTTAGGTTAGGTGAATGGTCTGATCCACCATTCACCTTTGTCGGTGGCACAGACAAAGAAGAGGAAGGATTTTGCCTCGGAAGAGGACAAAACCATCCTACCTAACCTCAGTAGTTCCTTAGATTTAGTGTAATTAGCTCTATAGTTTGGTCGTTTCTAGCCTACATGAAAAGGAAATGAGTGTTAGGATATTCCGACACATAGGAAATAGTTAAGTTCAACTTGGTCTAGTATAGAGTTAGGTAAAGTGTGTTTCTTTACCGTTGTACATTTTGTAACTTACAATCCGACGGTCACGATATGTAGTGATCCGACGGTTCATTCTCTCCTCGGTATTACCGACACTTGATCCGTGGCTTGACACCCGATTGGTCCATCAATTCTATTTAAAGCGCATGGAGGGTCATTTGTAGGTTCACCGTGCATGAGAGAAGCTTATGTAAATTTTCATTCTTTTATTAATAAATTGCCTGTAGTAGCCACGTTGGCATAGACCGTGGACTGTTTCCCTCTCTGAGTGTTTTAACCATGTCAAAATACTGGTGTGTTGATCTGTGATCTGTTTGTGAG